>CM053030.1:333184531-333202890 GCA_028564925.1 Lithobates sylvaticus | reverse complement strand
CAGCTGAGCTTTTCTCCGCTCTCAATGCAAGATCCTGAACTCATCCTGCATGACTGGATTCATCCTGACTGGGCCTGAGCTGTTGCCCTTGTGGCAGGATATCTCCTCTACCCATGCATATGGTTAGGGTAGGGCAGTTTGCAACCAAATCATCCGTTGAGCAGCTAGCCCATTTCACTTGTAATTTAGCCCAACCTCCCCAGGATCTGACTACATGTAGCCCCCATGCATTGGAGGTAAATAAAGACTCTCTATTGCCACCCTAACAGTCTATTCTGAACAAAAAGGGTAGGTGTAAGCCTCATCATTATACCTCATGGAATCTGTTACCCATCTTTTTTTAAACAATTTTTACCCAACTTTTTATTACCCAACCATTGTTTACCCATCCCTATTTAGGCAAGAGCATTGCCATCAAGGAATATGGAAGGATTGCTGTCCCTTACCAATGACGTCACTTCCGGGATTCTCGTCCCTTCATACTCGGACTGTGCGACCTCCACCGGTATCCCCAGGATCTTGGACATTCTGTTGGCAACTTCATTGGAGCTTCTGCCGCAGTACATGAACAGTCCTGGGAGTCCTTTTACATGCTGGGGACCCTCCTGATGCTGGATCACTTGCATTCTGAATGATGACATGCTTTTTGTATCTCCCGATCCTGTGTTTTTAATCCCGCTGGGGATATTAAATAGCTTTTAACTTCTACACTTAGCACTTGTGTTTTTTAGAGATTGCTTCTACTTGTAAGTTGCAGCCCTAAGTGTTGAAGATTTATCGTCACCATCACTGGACCCCTGCTTTTATATAGTCATTGTCTGCTTAGTCCTGAAGTTCAGAGCGCCCTCTTATATATACATTGTACTTTTGTAAATAGCCAGAGGGTGCTGCAACTTTGATTCTTTGTGTATCGTTTGAACATATACTGAACTAACTGTTTTTTTAATTACGTTGATTATTACAGGTTATGCATTTTTCTGTTTTTCAGCAAGGGGTATAAACTGAGACATGTACTTTATTTCCCCATGCTTGCACTGCCTGAGGAAGGGTCCATATGAATCTGAAATGGTTGAATATATTTTTGGTACAAGTGTGACTTTAATTTAGATTGCAATTTATTTGTTACTTCCTTTCAACATGGTTATCACTGCTAATGATCTCTTAACTTTGTGTATGTTATAATGCTATCATTACAGCTCTGGTATGTCTATATGTTGCACAGCACTGTAGATATTGTAGCTATATAAACCAAGAATAACAATTAAAACATTAACAACTATATTTTGTTACATAGAGTTTATTTGGCCAACATAATATATTATTCTTGTTAAGCTTTCTTGATTTCTTTTAAACATTGAACACAAAAAGCACAACAATGACCTACAGAAATGTCAAACAGTAGAATGGCTGACTTTGGATAAAAATATGAATGTTCAAACAAATAGGGAAGCAATGTATTTTTTAAACCTAATACAGGATTTAAACTTTCATTTCTGAGAATATAAAACATATCATCCTTTTGTATCTACATTTAATGTATTATGTCTCTGCAATGTTCCCTAAGGGACTTTTCAGCAGTGAATATAAATAAAAGTTCAGTTGAACAAATAAAGCTTGCCCATTTAAGTAATGGATTTTTTGTAGGAGTGAGAACAAATGGCTTGTTGAAAGAAGACCCACTAACAATCTTCAAATACATTTTTCTAAAAGCAGATTTTTTTTAAAAAAATGTGGTCGCCACAGTAGGATATTTTAGTAACCAGTAAAGAAAAAGAAAAAATGAACAAGATTAAAATGTCTTTGTAGCTTTGTATCTCACAGAAATCTATTTAAAGCCGTTTTTGTGCTGCTGTACTATATTTAAAACACAAAAGTATGTGGCTGGTGTATATATATTTATTCAAGGGTGTCTTTAAAAGAAATAAGTTATTAATCTAAATACTTATCTAAGAAACCATTTAATAAAAGTAACTATTATCTTACTGCACAAAAACATAGAAGAATGATAGCAGAAAAAGACTAAGTGGTCTATCCCAAGCATTTTTGAACCCTCCGAGGCATAATTCGTGCTTATGGATGTTGAAGTTTGCATATTTCATGGTGCATTTTGCATTTTTAAATATACATCTTTAAATTATTGAAGTCTATTGAACCATACACCAGAAAAAAAAAACCCTGGCCCTTTCCAAAAAATGCACAGATGTGAACTACATCCATAGGAAACAATGTTAAATGGACTGTAGTGTGTTTATGCAAAACTGAAAATGCACTAAAAAATGCAAAGGTGTGAACCAGGCCTTACTGTGGACTGACTCACTACCTCTGCTAGATGTCTATTCCAAGTATCAACTACTCATTTGGTAAAATAAAGCTTTCATATTTCATAATACTAGATTTGATATAAACGTTCCTCTTACTAGTTTGAGTTCATGTCCCTGTGGTCTTGATCCTAGCTTTATATGAGAATACTGTGCTCCTGAACCTACTACATGCTAATATTGAGCTACCTGTATCATAGTTAGAGCCAACACAATGGGAAGGCATTAGGGAACAAGTCCCCCACTAGACCATGCAGCTACCATGCTGCCTATTATTGGTCCTAAAATCATACAATAACAAGTCTCATGTATGGTATTCAGTGAGAAGGTAACTGCCCCAAGGGCGCAGAGACATGCATTAAAATTATAGTACGCCAGCTGCAAAGACTACAGAAAGAAAGAGCGTCTTTCCTTATCTCTTGATCATAGTAAGCCAGCAAGCTGTATCACAGATGCTCCATTTGCATAAAGAGCACACAGTTTGTGAAATTTGAACCTACATCTGTTAGCCTCTGATTGCTAGTTAACAGTAATTTTAGCAGCACAACCAGTAGAAGCCCACATCATTACTATTTTCTAGATTTGGTCATATGGTAAAGGGGGTCACTGGTATTAGATTCTACTAAGAAAGAGCAAACAATAAAAACCTGGCTTAGAGATGACTTAGACTCAGTTCCACTATCAAAGAGGTTAAAAGGAAAGGTAAAACATGCTTAATTATCCCCACCAAATATTAATATCCAAAATATACATATATTAATTTATTTAATGTCAAAAATTGCATACAACATATGCATTTAAAAAACACTTGGCCAAACTAAATAAAAACACATACAAACTGGCACCCTCCTTATAACAATAGGTGCCTAATAAAAATTGTGAGTTGCAAGAAAGTATAATTCGCCCCTTATATTTCATCATGATGGGTTAGAGCTCCTGCAAATCAAAAATCAAGCCAGATTTTTATTGTTTGATTAATTTTAGTGGCACCACTCAAACGCATGCAGCAGCTTCAAAAGCAAACAAAATCATTGGATATTTAAAAGGGGTGATAAAACATCCAAGTCTATATACAGTATACAGTAAAACCTTGGTTTGAGAGTAACTTGGTTTGAGAGTGTTTTGCAAGACAAGCACATTTTTTAAATAATTTTTGACTGGATAAACAAGCAACATCTTGATATTCAAGCAGTGTCATGTCGCAACTGAGTATAAAAGAGAAGAGAGGCGCCTCTAAGTGTGGCAATATGGTTACATTTAATGAAGGTACAACATTTAGCAACTCCACAAGCGCTTCAAGCTTCGCTTTCAAAACGCTCTACTGCAGAGTAGTATTCCCGGTCACTATTGCAGACTAACAGCTGTGAGAACCAGCGGCGCGGAGGACAGTCTATGTGGACAGCTTTACCCCGGGTTGCCTGCATACTTACATGTGCCTCTTTTACTCATCAACCATGTGCGTTGCTAAATATTGTACTTTCATTAACCGATTGCCGACCAGCCGCCGTAGTTGTACTGCGGCAACATGGCTCGGCTGCGCGAATCGCTGTCATGTTATGTTGCTTCTTTTTGTGGCCACTAGGGGCACGTGCGTGCCCGCTGCTCACCCTCAGAGCCGATGCGGGTGCCTGGTGGTCGCGATGACTGCCGGGCTCCTGCGACCGCTCGTGACCGCTCGTTGAGAACCAGGACCTCTGTGTGTAAATCTCTGCGTTCTCTGAGGGGAGAAGAGACAGATCGTGTGTTCATACAAAGTATGAACACAATCTATCTCTTCCCCTAGCAAGTCCCATCCCCCCTACAGTTAGAAAAACACAGTTAACCCCTTGATCGCCCCTAGTGTTAACCCCGTCCCTGCCAGCAAAGTTTTTACAGTAATCAATGCATTTTTATAGCACTGATCGCTGTATAAATGCCAATGGTCCCAAAAATGTGTGAAAATTGTCCAATGTGTCCGCAATAATGTCACAGTCCTGATACAAATCGCAGATCGCTGCCATTACTAGTAAAAAAAAATAATAATAAAAATGCTATAAATCTACTTATTTTTTGGACACTATAACTTTTGTGCAAACCAATCAATATACCAATCAATATATGCTTATTGCGATTTTTATTACCAAAAATATGTAGAGGAATACATATCAGCCTAAACTGATAAAAAATTTGCTTTAAAAAAAAAAAAAATGGGGATATTTGTTATAGCAAAAAGTACAAAATATTGTGTTTTTTTTTTTTCAAAATTGTCGCTCTTTTTTTGTTTATAGCGCAAAAAATAAAAACCGCAGAGATGATCAAATACCACCAAAAGAAAGCTCTATTTGTGGGAAAAAAAAAGACATCAATTTTGTGTGGGTACAACGTTGCACGACTGCGCAATTGTCAGTTAAAGCGACACAGTGCTGAATCACAAAAAAATGGCCTGGTCATTCAGCAGCCAACTCTTCCGGGGCTGAAGCAGTTAAATTTAATCATATTGCTACACTTAGAGGTGCCTCTTTTCTCTTCTGTATGAAATACTAAATTTCGTTTACGAATTTCGGATCCAAATTATACGAATCCAAACTACCAAATAACTAATTTCAACTAATACAAAAGAAATTATAGCGGATATAACGAATGATTCGAATGAATTCGGGATTCAGTATAACGAATATCGACACTCTACGAATAATAACAAATTATCCAAAAACGCATTAACGTTACATAACACAAGTCTATTGTTCACCAATCACTCAGAAGAAGTACGAAATACGAAATTTCGGATTCGTAAACGAAATTTCGTATTTCGTACTTCCTCTGAGTGATTGGTGAACAATAGACAATAGACTTGTGTTATGTAACGTTAATACGCTTTCGGATAATTCGTTATTATTCGTAGAGTGTCGATATTCGTTATCCAAATTAACAGAAACGTTTAAAATTTACGATTCGTATGAAATTCGTATTTTGTACGAATCCAAATTAAATTTCGTGAACAATAGACAATAGACTTGTGTTATGTAACGTTAATACGTTTTCGGATAATTCGTTATTATTCAGAGAGTGTCGATATTCGTTATCCAAATTAACGATTCGTACGAAATTCGTACGAAATTCGTACGAAATTGGTACGAAATTCGTACACGAATTACGATTTTTTTTTATACGAAACGGAACGAAACAAAACAAATTTTTGGACGGCTCCCATGTCTACTCTGTAGCTCCTGCTGGATTTTGCTTCTAATCCCCTTGTGGAGGCTTCCATTTGTGGAGGGACATTTTATGGTTACACAACTTATCACATTGTTATAATCTTTTTATTTGGACTATATACTAAAAGACTTATGAATAAATGGAAAAATCATCTGAGTTTCCATTATTTCTTATGGGGAAATTCGCTTTGATATATAAGTGCTTTGGATTACAAGCATGTATCCGGAACGAATTATACTCACAATCCAAGGTTTTACTGTAATATAATATTGACCATGAAAAACATGCCTATTAATTTACTTTGAATAGTTTTCAGTTCAGCTTGTTTACTGTTCTTAACCACTTTCAGACCGGACCAATTTGCAGCCAAAGGACCAGGCCCCTTTTTGCGATTCGGCACTGCGTCGCTTTAACTGACAATTGCGCAGTCGTGCGACGTGGCTCCCAAACAAAATTGACGTCCTTTTTTTCCCACAAATAGAGCTTTCTTTTGGTGGTATTTAATCGCCTCTGCGGTTTTTATTTTTTGCGCTATAAAAAAATAGAGCGACAATTTTGAAAAAAATGCATTATTTTTTACTTTTTGCTATAATAAATATCCCCAAAAAATATTTAAAAAAATTTTTTTTTTCCTCAGTTTAGGCTGATACATATTCTTCTACATATTTTTGGTAAAAAAAATCGCAATAAGCGATTATTGATTGGTTTGCGCAGAAGTTATAGCGTTTACAAGATAGGGGATATTTTTATAGCATTTTTATTAATAATTTTTTTTTAAATTAGTAATGGCGGAGATCTGCGATTTTTTTTTGTGACTGCGACATTATGGCGGACACATCGGACATTTTTGACACATTTTTGGGACCATTGTCATTTTTACAGCAATTAATGCTATTTAAATGCATTGATTTCTGTATAAATGACACTGGCAGTGAAGGGGTTAACCACAAGGGGGCAGTGTAAGGGTTAAGTATGCCTAGGGGTGTGTTTCTTACTGTGGGGGGGCGTGGCTGTCAGCAAGTGAATGCTGATCTCTGCTCCAATCACAGGGAGCAGAGATCGGCGTCACTAGTTGCTAGGCAGAACGGGGAGATGCTGTTTATCTCGGCATCTCCCCTTTCAGCCTTCCCGTGAGACGATCGCGGGGGTCCCCGCGGCGACCGAGTCCGCGGGGACCGCGATCGGACTCACGGGGGTCCCGACCGGCGTGGGAGCGCGCCGCTCCCCGGCGCACTCCCGATGGCACGGACAGGCTAAAGGAGGGACTTATATATACGCCCGCCTGCCTGTACGTGCCATTCTGCCGACGTATATCGCCGTGCGCCGGTCGGCAAGTGGTTAATAAATAAATGTTCCAGATATATTCAATCCAGCTTAATCAGCTCTGATCCTCTGATCAATTGATGCCTGGCCCAGTTAAAGCTGAACTTCAGGCAAGCTGCTAAATACACAGATGGAATACATAAATGGGAGCTGTTTTGCCTGCCAAACATTTTTTTATATCTGTCTATCCCGTCCTGAAATTTACATATCAGCAGAAGTTCAAGTAACAAATATAGGTCTCCTACCTACGTCCTCCGTACTGTCAATGTGTGAATGGACAGCGAAAGGAGAAAAAAAAAATTCTATAATTCTATCAGCATGCTCCTTGCACTGCAGCACTACTAATTGGCTCCATGTCCTACTTCTCTTTCCCCCAATCTGAGCTCTGCTGTACAGTAGGCAATTGCCAAGCCAATACCAGCTTCATATTCTGCTTGCAAATACATTTAAGGATCCATCAATTAACACTTAGCTGCATTCATTTTGTGTCTAATATTCTGGAGTTCATATTTCTCCAACAGCTACCAGATACCAATATGCTAATGCCCACAGAAGGCAATGTTTTGGCCTCGTTAGACAGGGCAGTCAGCAGCAAGGTGCATATTACTGCTGACTCCAGCAGGCATGGGCAAGGATGTTACCCTTCCTTCACGGCGCACTGGGTAACTGCTGGCAGCTGGGAAGGATGCAGGACAGGGTTCAGTGTTGCAGCTTGTTCTGCCACCACGCCTCCAAAAAGCTGGTGGTGATTCTGCCACAACATCTGTAAGCTCCCTTCCCTCCTCTTCCTCTATGGACTCTTCTGCAGAATTGTCCTCTGAACCAGCAGTGCTCCATAAGTGCTCAAGGGGCTACGCAAGCAGTCAGGCTAAAAGATGCCATTTGGTGCTTCAGTTGGTCTGCCTAGGCGACATGAGCCACACTGGCGCAGAGATTCTGTCAGCTCTGCAGGGGCAGGCTCAGAGGTGGTTGATGCCATGACAGCTTGAGCCAGGAATGGTTGTACTCGACAATGGCACCAACCTTCTCTCTGTCCTCTGACAGGGAAACTTGACCCATGTTCCATACTTGGCACCCATCCTAAATTTGTTGGTGCAGATTTTTTTTGACCAGGTACCCAGGCTTACAAGATCTCCTGAGCCAGGCCAGAAAAGTCTGTGGTCGTTTCCGGTGGTCATACAATGCCTGTGCTCAGCTGGCTGACATTCAAAGGGAATTTAACCTGCCCACCAACCGCCTCATTTGTGACAGGCCAACCAGGTGGAACTCAACATTGGCAATGCTGCAGTGGCTGCACACACAGCAGAGGGCCATCAATAAGTACCTGTGTGAGTATGGCACCAGGAGAGGGTCAGGGGATCTTGGCTTCTTTTCGCCACGCCAGTGGCTACTGATCAAGGATGCATACACTGTCCTGTCACCATTTTAGGAGGCCACAAGGATGGTGAGCAGCGACAATGCATGCATTAGTGACACTGTCCCTCTAGTCTTCCTGCTGGAGCACATGCTTCAGGGAATCATGAACAGGGCACTTGAGTCAGAACAGCGGGAGGAAGTGGAGTTCCTTTCCTCTCAAGGCCCCCTTTATGCAGATAGCATTTCTGCGGGGCCGCCAAACACACAGGAAGAAAAGGAGGAGTAGGATTGTGTCAGCATGGATGTAGAGTATAACACACAGCAGTCTTCAAGGGTTGGTTTTCAGTCCTCAGAAATACAAGGAGCTGTACATGACTGGGATGAGGTAGTTCCTGATAGTGTCATCCTTAGTGACCCAGAGGACTCAGAATTGAATGCCTCTGTAAACTTACACTGCATGGCCTCCCTGATTCTGCAAAGCCTGCGAAAAGACCCTAGGATTTGTGGTATCAAGGAGAGGGATCATTACTGGCTGGCAACCCTTCTTTATCCACATTACAAGGGTAAAGTTGCAGAACTCATCCTGCCTTCGCACAGGGAGCAGAGGATAAAACATCTTCAGGAGGCCTTGAAGAAAAGTTTGTGTAAGGACTTTCCAGACCCTGGGAGGTTACCATTTCCTGGTGCTGGACAACTAGGGATGAGCCGAACACCCCCGGGTTCGGTTCGAACCAGAACCTTCGAACGGACCGAAAGTTCGCGCGAATTTTCGAACCCTATACGTTATAATGGACGCGAACGTTCGAAATCAAAAGTGCTAATTACAACGGCCAATATGCATGTTAATGTCATAAAACAGGTTTGGGGACCCGGGTCCTGCCCCAGGGGACATATATCAATGCAAAAAGAACTTTTAAAAACTAACGTTTTTTCGGGAGCAGTCATTTTAATGATGCATAAAGTGAAAAAAAAAAAAGTGAAATTTTCCTTTAAATATGGTACCTGGGGGGTGTCTAAAGTATGCCTGTGAAGTGGCATGTGTTTCCCGTGTTTAGAACTGTCCTTGCACAAAATGACATTTGTAAAGGAAAAAAAGAAGCCATTTAAAACCACTTGCGGCTTTAGGTTTGATCTTAAGTAGAATCTGAACAGGTACATTATGAAGTGTAGCTCCATCCCAAAAAAATCTATTTTTAAGCTTTTTGGAGAACATAGGGAGGGGTTATCACCCCTGTAACATTTGCTGTCTTTGCACATCTGTTCAGAACATGTCACCTCACTTTCCGTCCCAATGACAAATGTTTTTGGAAAAGTGGGGTTTTAATTGAAACAAGGATTGGTGATAAAGTATCAGTAGAGAGGAGATACCTTTTTCCCAAATTAAATCTAACAGGATAGAATTTCCCTTCCTAGGGGTAGATTTCCTCTCACTTCCTGTTTTCTCTTTCCATTTGCAAGTAGGAGTCGTTTGTAAGTTGGATGTTTGAAAGTAGGGGCCTGGCGTATATACTCTGCAGAAATTTGCCCTATTAGATGTTGGTGTAGCCACAAGACTGGTGGGCACAGGAATGGGCCCTGCTGTGAGTTAATAGATCAAGATTTGTAATTGCATGCACCTGTTGAACAGGGCAGAAAAATTGGGGTGGTGGTGGTGGTGGTGGACGGTTTTGCCACAAGACTGTAAGCTCTCACAGTTACTCTTGGTGGGCGCAGGAATGGGCCCTGCTGTGAGTTATTAGATCAAGATTTGTAATTGCAAGCACCTGATGAACAGGGCAGAAAAATTGGGCCTTTGGCGGTGGTGGTGACGGTGTTGCCACAAGACTGTAGGCCCTCATAGTTACTCTTGGTGGGCGCAGGAATGGGCCCTGCTGTGAGTTATTAGATCAAGATTTGTAATTGCAAGCACCTGATGAACAGGCAGAAAAATTGGGCCTTTGGCGGTGGTGGTGGACGGTGTTGCCACAAGACTGCAGGCCCTCATAGTTACTCTTGGTGGGCGCAGGAATGGGCCCTGCTGTGAACTATTAGATCAAGATTTGTAATTACCCGCCCCTGTTAAACAGGGGCTGAAAAATTGTGCCTTAGGCACTGGTGCTGGTGCCACAACACTGCAACCCCTCACAGAGACTGTACTTGGAGCACAGCAGTCACACGTGTTGCGAAGCATTTTTTTAAAAAATTGTAAGTACACGCCCCTGTTAAACAGGGCTGAAAAATTGTGCCTTAGGCACTGGTGCTGGTGCCACAACACTGCAACCCGGCCCTCACAGATACTGTACTTGGAGCACAGCAGTCACACGTGTTGCGAAGCATTTTTTTTAAAAAATTGTAAGTACACGCCCCTGTTAAACAGGGGCTGAAAAATTGTGCCTTAGGCACTGGTGCTGGTGCCACAACACTGCAACCCGGCCCTCACAGATACTGTACTTGGAGCACAGCAGTCACACGTGTTGCGAAGCATTTTTTTTTAAAAAATTGTAAGTACACGCCCCTGTTAAACAGGGGCTGAAAAATTGTGCCTTAGGCACTGGTGCTGGTGCCACAACACTGCAACACGGCCCTCACAGAGACTGTACTTGGAGCACAGCAGTCACACGTGTTGCGAAGCATTTTTTTAAAAAATTGTAAGTACACGCCCCTGTTAAACAGGGCTGAAAAATTGTGCCTTAGGCACTGGTGTGGTGGCATGGATCATTGAGGAGGAGGAAGAGGATAGTCAGTGAACATAAGAGGACAGTCACTCAGCATCAGCATAGGCAGTCTTGAAGGGATGTGACATTAAAAATTATTCGGTTATATCCGCCTCAGGTGCCTGGTAGCTGGTGGTGATCCAAGACTGATTCATTTTGATGAATGTCAGTCGATCAACCGAGGCGGTGGACAGGCGCACCCTATGATCAGTCACAAATCCTCCAGCAGCACTGAATGTGCGTTCGGAAAGAACGCTGGAGGCAGGACAGGCCAGTAGCTCAATTGCATACTGTGCAAGCTCTGGCCAGTGATCCATCCTCAGGACCCAGTAAGCCAGAGGATTTTCGGTGGGAAAGGTGTCCAAGTCTGACCTTGCCCCAAGGTATTCCTGCACCATGTATATCAGACGCTGGCGATGGTTGCTGGAACCGATCATACCTTGGGGCTGCGGACTAAAAAATTGTCTGAACGCATCGGTCAGACGTCCACCTTCCCCACCGCTCCTTCTGCCACTGACCGAAGCCTCAGCAACTCGTCGCCCAGGACCAGGAGTTTGTAGCCTCCCAGTTTCTGGGAACGCGTTGCACAGACCTTTCTGCAAGGCCTCCCTGAGATGTCTCATCCTCTGCTCCCTCTGCGACGGCAAGATAAGGTCCGCAACCTTACCCTTGTTCCGCGGATCAAGGAGAGTGGCCAGCCCGTAATGGTCCCTCTCCTTGATCCGAAGAACACGAGGATCCTTCCGCAGGCTTTGCAGGATCAGGGAGGCCATGCAGCGTAGGTTAGCTGAGGCATTCGGTCCGGAGTCTTCTGGGTCACTGAGGATGACATGATCGCCAGCCACCTCCTCCCAGCCACGTACAAGTCCACTGGCTTGTTGGGACTGTACATCATCCCTAAAAGACTGCTGCTGCTGATGCTGAGTGCCAGGCTCCACCTCCATGCTCACACAATCCTCCTCCTCCTCCTCCTCCTCCTCCTCTCCTCATCCTCTTCCTGTGTGATGGGTGGGACAGAAAGAACACTGTCCGGATAAAGGGGGCCTTGAGAGGCAAGGAAGTCCTCCTCTTCCTGCCTCTGTTCTGCCTCAAGTGCCCTGTCCATTATCCCACGCAGCGTATGCTCCAACAGGTGGACAAGAGGGACAGTGTCACTGATGCATGCACTGTCACTGCTCACCATCCTCGTGGCCTCCTCAAATGGTGAGAGGACAGTGCATGCATCCCTGATCATGCTCCACTGACGTGGGGAAAAAAAACCAAGCTCCCCTGACCCTGTCCTGGTGCCGTAGTCGCAAAGGTACTCATTGATGGCCCTCTGCTGCGTGTGCAGTCGCTGCAGCATGGCCAACGTTGAGTTCCACCTGGTGGGCATGTCAGATATTAGGCGGTTCTTGGGCAGGTTCAGCTCCTTTTGCAGCTCAGTCAGCCGAGCACTGGCATTATAAGATCGGCGGAAATGCACACAGACTTTCCTGGCCTGCCTCAGGACATCCTGTAAGCCTGGGAACCTGCCCAAGAACCGCTGCACCACCAGGTTGAGGACGTGAGCCATGCAGGGCACATGGGTGAGCTGCCCCTGTCGCAGGGCGGAGAGGAGGTTGGTGCCATTGTCAGAAACGACCATTCCTGGCTTAAGCTGACGTGGCGTCAACCACCTCTCGGCCTGCCCCTGCAGAGCTGCCAGAACCTCTGGCCCAGTGTGGCTCCTGTCCCCCAAACACACCAGCGCAAGCACGGCATGGCATCTTTTTGCCTGCGTACTTGCGTAGCCCCTTGTACGCCTACGGAGCACCGCTGGTTCCAAGGACAGAGCACTGGAGGAAGAAGAAGAGGAGGGGGTGGAGGAGAGAGGTGTGTCACAACCAGTAGCAGTAGTCGCGTTTTGGAGGCGTGGTGGCGGAACAACCTCCAACACTACTGCACCTTGTCCTGCATCCCTCCCAGCTGCCAATAGAGTGACCCAATGGGCCGTGAAAGAAAGGTACCGTCCCTGTCCATGCCTGCTGGACCATGAGTCAGCGGTAATATGCACCTTACCGCTGACCGCCCTGTCCAGCGAGGCATGGACATTGCCCTCCACATGCCGGTAGAGAGACGGAATCGCCTTCCGCGAGAAAAAGTGGCGTTTGGGAACCTGCCACTGAGGAACCGCACATTGAACAAACTCACGGAAGGGGGGCCGAGTCTACCAACTGAAAAGGCAGCAGTTGAAGTGCTAGCAATTTAGCAAGGCTAGCATTCAACCGCTGGGCATGTGGATGGCTGGGAGTGTACTTCTTTCTACGGTCCAGCAGCTGGGCAGGGAAATTTGCCTGCTGCACTCGGACGTCGGTGTACTGCAAGTACTTGGTTGTGACACACCGAATTCTACACCTTCAGTCCTCTCAGAGCAGCTTTCAGAGAGGACTGAAGGTGTAGTGGGGATGGAGATCCCAGCTGAGGAGGAGCAAGGAGAGGTCCGCTTAGTTCTTTGGTGTGGGTCTTTTATGTGTGCCTGCCAACGAGCTGCATGGCAGGTCGCCATATGTCTGGTCATGCTTGTCGTGCCCAAGCGGCTGATGTTTTGGCCACGCGAGATACGCTTGAGACAAATATTGCAAATAGCAGTGGTGCGATCTGCTGCACTCGTCTCAAAAAAGGCCCACACCAAAGAACTTTTCTGATAACGTGCAGAGGCAGCGCCCTGCACAGGCGGAGCTCTGCGTGTTGTACAGTTGCTGTGCTGGCCTCTACCTGGCCTCCAGGGGGCATCCTGCCTCGTTGGACATGTGACGCCGCATCCTCCTCCTCCTCGTCCTCCTCCTCATCCTCTCTCCCTTGAGGCACCCACGTGGAGTCAGTGACCTCATCATCCCCTCCCTCTTCACCACTAGAGCAAACCTGGCAGTAAGCTGCAGCTGGTGGAACTGTACTGCCAGATTCCTCAAGCTGGGTATCGTCATCCGAGCCTTCGAATCGTTGGGCATCCTCCTGGAGCATGTACCCAACACTGTGCTCAAAGAGTTCGGGGGACTCCTCAGGAGGACATGGTGGGTCTAGGGAAGGGGTGGCTGATGATGCTCTGTCAGTACCCTGAGCCTGGGTGAGAGAGGATGAGGAGGATGAGGAGGGCTTGGTCATCCATTCTACCAAGCCTTCAGCATGATGCGGCTCCACATGTCCAGCTGCCGAAAACAAAGACGCGCGTGTCCCATGGCCACGTGCTGATGACGATGCATGACCACGTCCACGTCCACGGCCACGTCCACTAGAAACAGAGCCTGCCTGCCCTGTGTTCTTGGCTCTGCACGCTCTGCCTCCCCTTGGCGGTCTTCCAGCCATTGTAGTCGGTAGTCCTGTGGGTGCTGCTGAGAAGAAAATATAGGAGCTCTGTGTGATGCCACTAACACACTAGAAGTCCTGTGGGTGCTTATGCAAAGAAAATAGAGGAGCTCTGTGTGATGCCACTAACACACTAGAAGTCCTGTGGGTGCTTATGCAAAGAAAATAGAGGAGCTCTGTGTGATGCCACTAACACACTAGAAGTCCTGTGGGTGCTTATGCAAAGAAAATAGAGGAGCTCTGTGTGATGCCACTAACACACTAGAAGTCCTGTGGGTGCTTATGCAAAGAAAATAGAGGAGCTCTGTGTGATGCCACTAACACACTAGAAGTCCTGTGGGTGCTGCTGAGAAGAATATATAGGAGCTCTGTGTGATGCCACTAACACACTAGAAGTCCTATGGGTGCTTCTGCAAAGAAAATAGAGGAGCTCTGTGTGATGCCACTAACACACTAGAAGTCCTGTGGGTGCTTCTGCAAAGAAAATAGAGGAGCTCTGTGTGATGCCACTAACACACTAGAAGTCCTGTGGGTGCTTCTGCAAAGAAAATAGAGGAGCTCTGTGTGATGCCACTAACACACTAGAAGTCCTGTGGGTGCTTCTGCAAAGAAAATAGAGGAGCTCTGTGTGATGCCACTAACACACTAGAAGTCCTGTGGGTGCTTATGCAAAGAAAATAGAGGAGCTCTGTGTGATGCCACTAACACACTAGAAGTCCTGTGGGTGCTTCTGCAAAGAAAATAGAGGAGCTCTGTGTGATGCCACTAACACACTAGAAGTCCTGTGGGTGCTTCTGCAAAGAAAATAGAGGAGCTCTGTGTGATGCCACTAACACACTAGATGTCCTGTGGGTGCTGCTGAGAAGAATATATAGGAGCTCTGTGTGATGCCACTAACACACTAGAAGTCCTATGGGTGCTTCTGCAAAGAAAAATAGAGGAGCTCTGTGTGATGGGACTAACACACTTCAAGTCCTATAGGTGCTTCTGGGAAGAAAATAAAGGTCTGTGTGATGGGACTAACACACTTCAAGTCCTATAGTTGCTTCTGGGAACAAAATATAGGATCTCTGTGTGATGGGACTAACACACTTCAAGTCCTATAGTTGCTTCTGGGAACAAAATATAGGATCTCTGTGTGATGGGACTAACACACTTCAAGTCCTATAGGTGCTTCTGGGAAGAAAATATAGCTCTGTGTGTGTAATGGGACTAACACACTTCAAGTCCTATAGGTGCCTCTGGGAACAAAATATAGCTCTGTGTGTGTGATGGGACTAACACACTTCAAGTCCTATAGGTGCTTCTGGGAAGAAAATATAGCTCTGTGTGTGTGATGGGACTAACACACTTCAAGTCCTATAGGTGCTTCTGGGAACAAAATATAGCTCTGTGTGTGTGATGGGACTAACACACTTCAAGTCCTATAGGTGCTTCTGGGAAGAAAATATAGCTCTGTGTGTGTGATGGGACTAACACACTTCAAGTCCTATAGGTGCTTCTGGGAGAAAAATATAGCTCTGTGTGTGTGATGGGACTAACACACTTCAAGTCCTATAGATTCTTCTGGGAACAAAATATAGCTCTGTGTGTGTGATGGGACTAACACACTTCAAGTCCTATAGGTGCTTCTGGGAACAAAATATAGCTCTGTGTGTGTGATGGGACTAACACACTTCAAGTCCTATAGGTGCTTCTGGGAACAAAATATAGCTCTGTGTGTGTAATGGGACTAACACACTTCAAGTCCTATAGGTGTCTCTGGGAACAAAATATAGCTCTGTGTGTGTGATGGGACTAACACACTTCAAGTCCTATAGGTGCTTCTGGGAACAAAATATAGCTCTGTGTGTGTAATGGGACTAACACACTTCAAGTCCTATAGGTGCCTCTGGGAACAAAATATAGCTCTGTGTGTGTGATGGGACTAACACACTTCAAGTCCTATAGGTGCTTCTGGGAAGAAAATATAGCTCTGTGTGTGTGATGGGACTAACACACTTCAAGTCCTATAGGTGCTTCTGGGAACAAAATATAGCTCTGTGTGTGTGATGGGACTAACACACTTCAAGTCCTATAGGTGCTTCTGGGAAGAAAATATAGCTATGTGTGTGTAATGGGACTAACACACTTCAAGTCCTATAGGTGCTTCTGGGAACAAAATATAGCTCTGTGTGTGTAATGGGACTAACACACTTCAAGTCCTATAGGTGCCTCTGGGAACAAAATATAGCTCTGTGTGTGTGATGGGACTAACACACTTCAAGTCCTATAGGTGCTTCTGGGAAGAAAATATAGCTCTGTGTGTGTGATGGGACTAACACACTTCAAGTCCTATAGGTGCTTCTGGGAAGAAAATATAGCTCTGTGTGTGTAATGGGACTAACACACTTCAAGTCCTATAGGTGCCTCTGGGAACAAAATATAGCTCTGTGTGTGTGATGGGACTAACACACTTCAAGTCCTATAGGTGCTTCTGGGAAGAAAATATAGCTCTGTGTGTGTGATGGGACTAACACACTTCAAGTCCTATAGGTGCTTCTGGGAACAAAATATAGCTCTGTGTGTGTAATGGGACTAACACACTTCAAGTCCTATAGGTGCTTCTGGGAAGAAAATATAGCTCTGTGTGTGTAATGGGACTAACACACTTCAAGTCCTATAGGTGCTTCTGGGAAGAAAATATAGCTCTGTGTGTGTAATGGGACTAACACACTTCAAGTCCTATAGGTGCCTCTGGGAACAAAATATAGCTCTGTGTGTGTGATGGGACTAACACACTTCAAGTCCTATAGGTGCTTCTGGGAAGAAAATATAGCTCTGTGTGTGTGATGGGACTAACACACTTCAAGTCCTATAGGTGCTTCTGGGAACAAAATATAGCTCTGTGTGTGTGATGGGACTAACACACTTCAAGTCCTATAGGTGCTTCTGGGAAGAAAATATAGCTCTGTGTGTGTGATGGGACTAACACACTTCAAGTCCTATAGGTGCTTCTGGAAGAAAATATAGCTCTGTGTGTGTGATGGGACTAACACACTTCAAGTCCTATAGGTGCTTCTGGGAAGAAAATATAGCTCTGTGTGTGTAATGGGACTAACACACTTCAAGTCCTATAGGTGCCTCTGGAACAAAATATAGCTCTGTGTTTGTGATGGGACTAACACACTTCAAGTCCTATAGGTGCTTCTGGGAAGAAAATATAGCTCTGTGTGTGTGATGGGACTAACACACTTCAAGTCCTATAGGTGCTTCTGGGAACAAAATATAGCTCTGTGTGTGTAATGGGACTAACACACTTCAAGTCCTATAGGTGCTTCTGGGAACAAAATATAGCTCTGTGTGTGTGATGGGACTAACACACTTCAAGTCCTATAGGTGCCTCTGGGAACAAAATATAGCTCTGTGTGTGTGATGGGACTAACACACTTCAAGTCCTATAGGTGCTTCTGGGAACAAAATATAGCTCAGTGTGTGTGATGGGACTAACACACTTCAAGTCCTATAGGTGCTTCTGGAACAAAATATAGCTCTGTGTGTGTGATGGGACTAACACACTTCAAGTCCTATAGGTTCTTCTGGAACAAAATATAGCTCTGTGTGTGTGATGGGACTAACACACTTCAAGTCCTATAGGTGCTTCTGGGAAGAAAATATAGCTCTGTGTGTGTAATGGGACTAACACACTTCAAGTCCTATAGGTGCTTCTGGGAAGAAAATATAGCTCTGTGTGTGTAATGGGACTAACACACTTCAAGTCCTATAGGTGCCTCTGGGAACAAAATATAGGAGCTCTGCCTGCCTGCCACGAACACACTACAAGTCCTATAGGTGCTTCTGGTAACAAAAATATAGGAGCTCTGCCTGCCTGCCACGAACACACTACAAGTCCTATAGGTGCTTCTGGTAACAAAATATAGGAGCTCTGCCTGCCTGCCACGAACACACTACAAGTCCTATAGGTGCTTCTGGTAACAAAATATAGGAGCTCTGCCTGCCTGCCACGAACACACTACAAGTCCTATAGGTGCTTCTGGTAACAAAATATAGGAGCTCTGCCTGCCTGCCACGAACACACTACAAGTCCTATAGGTGCTTCTGGTAACAAAATATAGTAGCTCTGCCTGCCTGCCACGAACACACTACAAGC
>CM053030.1:333028412-333184031 GCA_028564925.1 Lithobates sylvaticus | reverse complement strand
CCATCATCAACCTTACCCCTTACGTGCTCTCAGACATCGAACTAGAAGTCCTAAGTTTAGGCTTGAGTTTTTGCCCCTCTATGAACATAGATAAATACGAAGCCATTAAAGATCTATACCTCTTTTCCCGGAATCTTACATATAAATATATGTTTGATAAAGATAGGGCCAGATCCCTTCAGGACAGAAATATCTCCGAAAAAGTAAAAAACTTCACCATGGCGGAGTTCAGAGCTCTTCGCAATCTTATTTTACTATTGGACGAAAGCGAGTCCGATGTGCCAGTTTCTGACACACCTGATATCGCCATATCGTCAACTGGCCATACAACGCCAATATGTCAAAAATTTAAAATAAAATCTCAACGCTTTCCAGACCTCATGACCAATGCCTCTATCTGGGCCTTTCTGGCGGGCACAGTCAATGACCTAAAATCGCTTACTATTAAAACTACTGATGATAATCTAACACCCTCTCAGCTGTTAGCCATCCAACGTCTCCAATCTTATACCGACAGAAATTAAATCAGCAGACAAAGGAGGAAATATTGTCCTCATGACAAAAACATTCTATGAGAATATGGCACACAGCATTCTAAAAAATAGAGAGTGGTACATGCCCATTCAATCTGATCAAATTGAAGGCTATAGGACAGAATATCTTTTGGTCATTGGCTCTGCCCACCAGAGGGGCCTCATAGACTCGGACACCTATAAATATCTGAACATCCCCAATCCCAGACTAGCTACGTTTTACGCTCTTCCGAAGATACACAAACATCCCACTTTACCCCCGGGTAGACCCATCATATCGGGAATTGGAGCCCTCACGGAAAATGCCAGTCGCCTTATTGATGCTGTACTCATGCCTCATGTCCTCTCACTTCCTTCCTATACAAGGGATACTCTGGATCTTCTTAAGAACATTGAGGGGATGGTCGTGCCTCCTGATGCCCTCCTCGTGACCATAGATGTTGAAGCACTCTACTCCAGCATCCCTCACGAGCAGGGCATCAGGACAGCTAGGACATTCCTCTATGAAGAGGATCACCACCAGTGGGAATTTTGTGAGTTTATACTAGATCTTCTAAGATTTGTCCTCACCAGAAATTGCTTTACCTTTAACGAGTCCCACTTCCTCCAGGTGCAGGGCGTGGCCATGGGCACATGTTGTGCCCCGGCCTACGCCAACCTGTACCTGGGGGGGGTGGGAACGAAATATCTTTTCTGATGACAGTCTGTCGCCGTTGACCAGCCAAGCATTATGCTGGCTGCGTTACATTGACGACATTTTTCTCATTTGGGCAGGGTCCCTCAATAGCCTACAAACCTTTATGGAAACTATAAACCAAAATTCCTTCAACCTAAAATTTACATTTTCTGCCAATCCTGAAAAAATCACTTTTCTGGATTTAACTATATTTAGAGACCAAACTGGATGTCTGGCAACAACATTGTATAGAAAAGAAACGGCTGGTAACACACTGCTCCACGCAGAAAGTGCCCACCCGAAAACATTAATTCGTAGTATTCCCTACGCTCAATATCTCAGACTGAGACGAAATTGTACACATACTTACGAGTTCAAAATACAGGCCAACCTTCTCCGAGATCGCCTAAAAAACAGAGGATATAGCAAATCTATCCTCAGAAAATCTTTCAACAAAGCCCTAAGACAATCCAGAAACTCACTTCTTTACAAAATTAAAACCATAAAACCTTCCGATACTGTACGCTACATCACAAGGTACTCTAAACAGCATGGCGAACTCCGAGAAATCTTGGCCAAACACTGGCCTCTACTTCTTGAAGATCCCATTTTGAGAAAATACATCAGCCCTAGTCCAACCATCACATTCAGAAAATCACGCTCACTGCGCGACAAATTGACATCGAGTCACTACAGTACCGCAAGACATTATAATTCAGACAACATGGGCATTTTTAGGTGCGGACAATGCACTTACTGCCCATGGATACGACCTGGGACTAGTTTTGTACTTCCCAACGGGGAAATTTTTACCCCACGATTTCACGTGGACTGTGATACCCAAGGCGTAATATACTTAATGACCTGTATATGTAAGGCATTTTATGTCGGAAAAACTATCCGCCAGTTCCGTGCCCGAATAAAAGACCACATCTATTATTCATCTGGGGGCAAAATGATAACTTCCGTGAGTAGACACTTAGATCTCTATCATAAATTTGATACTACAGCTGTCTCTTTTATAGCTCTGGCAGTTGTCCCGAGGGACCCACGAGGGGGTAACTGGGATAAGGAAATCCTGAAAAAAGAGACCCTCTGGATAGAACGTCTTGATGCGACCCGTTCCCCGGGCATAAATGAGGCACAATCATACAAACCTTTCCTCTAAAAACGCTTCTAAGCTCTGACCCCCCATCCCCCCCAAAAATATCCTTAAGTTTTTCCCTCATTGACTGGATTAAAAATTCACCCTTGATCCAGCCTACACCCATCTAGTTCAATATTCCCCACACTCCAGGCACCTTCCCAATATCTGGTTTTCTATATTCCATTTTTTCTTTCCCTATAAATGTCCTTAGGCAGTTATATTGTCTTTTGACTATCTATTATTTTTTATTTACTAAATACCCAATTCTATCAAGTTGTAGAATTATCATTTGAGCTGGATACCTTTTTTCGTCTGATGGTTACATATGTTATTATTATTACTATTGCTTTATGGAGTTTTACTATTGTTGCCGCCTGTGACCCCCGGACCCCAGACATTCACACTGGCAGATATTGTGTCGCTGTACTTTTGGCCTGTCCGGCACTCAGTGCGGCCGCACATCGTCACCTTAGCCAGCTTGGTGACGAATTAGCAAGGAGTGACAGGGAAATTCCGCCCCAGCCACTCCCTCTGCTTGAGCGCGCTGCGCGCGCCGCTGCGTTCGCCCTAGCCTCACTGCGCATGCGTGGGACGGGGCGCCGGCGCATGCGCAGGACGCTCCTTGCGGCCGATCTGGATGACGTCAAGCCGGCGACACCGGATATTGACGACAGATGGGACGTATACTTAAGCACACTAGGATGTGCTTCCTGTCAGCGTCCCCTGCTCCCCACCAACAGACCTGTTGACGGTGGGTTGGATGGCTCGTTGTTCCGCTCTGGTAAGCTGCATTTATGCCCCTCGGCCAATGCTACTTTATTCCCCATCTATGTATTATTTCTTCCCTCTTGGAAGCTCCCTCTAACATCGATGGCTCCATTATTTAGGTCCATCCTGGCACTACTTTCTTACCCCTAAGGCTTCCATCATCTGACCACCATACGGATTGAGCCCTTCTTTGATCGTTCCAATCCAGGATATGTACAAATATCTCCAGTGTCGCCTTTGCCACACAGTGTTAGGGAACCCTCTGCCTCCCTCCCCATACAGGTGAGCCATTATCATTTTCTCCCCATTGCCTAGGTCTAACTACCCTATGCAATACATTTACCCTGTCATGTACGGACAGGGGGCTAATCTAATTACCCAGTTATTACCTCTTTTTACATTTGGCTACTATCTAGGAATACACCCGGGCTACACGTTATCCAATCCCACTACGCCACCCTCATCAGCCTTTTTGGTTAGTGGAGAGACAAATGGGACTGTACCTCTTTATCTTCTTTTTTGAACACACCCAAGTATTGTAGTAAGTACAATGTTTTTCGACATTAATGACAGTCTAATATAATATTCTATACGTCCCCACTGAGAGTTTGGACTATTGGCCTGTACACTGCTGCACGTTGTCTGTTAGTGATGACGGGAGTCTGATGGTCACATTCAGCAACTATTTTAGATCAATATTTACCTCTATATAAAATATGAATATGTTAGTTAGGATTCTTTGATGATATGCATATACTTACTGTGTCTTTTAAATTCCATATTTGTTTGTTAGTCACTGCAATCTCAGGCTCCAGATGAAGCGTTGAATGAAATAACGCGAAACATGTAGAGCTTTCGTTAATATCTACCACTATCGCACTGCACCCCTGCCTCCAACTGGATACCCCATCAACTTTGGACAAAAATCCGTCTTCATCACCGACTTTTGTTCTGTGGTATCCCCTAGGCTTATTATTTTTAGGCTGCATATGCGATTTTTGTATTGTATGAATATCCTTTTCTTTTCATTTGTGTGAATTCAAATCTATGTGTTTTTTAGATGTATGTGGTATTTTATGCATGTTGTTCTCCTTGAACTAATAAATTTTTGATATTACAAAATTTACGTCTACAGTGCCTAAAAAGTCCATAAGTCCCCCATCTTCCAATTTCCACTATATACCAAGGACGTGGCACATGATTACCTTTTTCAGTATCAGCAGCACCACACTGCATTGATACTTTTCCCTCTCTTTTTCAAAATTATTGGGTGGTAGCACCCGGGCAAAAATAATTCTATGGTCCACTGTTTGTCTCCATTTGGACCCTAGAGTGGCTGTTATGTATTATACCCATTTAAATTAACACTAGGTATAATTAATTATCCAGCTCATGTATTCATTTTTTCGGAATATATTAGACATTTGTCTTAAAACCATGGACTTTATAGGCACTGCCTGGACGGGCTATATGTCCGATATTCAAACCAACTGCAATGTTGACACCGAACAGGAAATTGGTATCAATCAATATATGGCTAAAATGAAAAGACTTTTAAAAAAGAAATCTAATTTATACTGGCACATTGAGTTTTTGAATAAGTACGTAAGGGAAAACATTAGCCCTCTGGGATTGCGGATACAAATTTATCCGTCATTCCAGAACGCTTCTGCAGAGTTCAAAACCGCATGGGAAGCTAACTTAACCTCTTGTAGCACTAGTCTGATGAAGTTGCTAATCACTCAATACCAGTCTGAACTAATTGCACTAGATCAGGATATTCTCTTGCTACAATCTGGCAATGAAAGCTTACAAACCCATTCTCAATTTACCAAACGCTGGCAGGAAGTCAAAGACTTCGTTACCAAAATAACAAAAGATATAATCTACAAAAAACAAAATAAACTAGCTAAAGACAGACTGGCTTTCATAGAAGGATATGCTTATCGCTGGCAAATCCAATCACAGACTAGAAACCCACGCCATAGCTACCGCATGCCTAGAAACAACACTAATGTACATTCAACCACCGATGATGAAACTGAATCTGACTCCACACTTTCTTCTTTTCCAGAGTCCAACCAGAGGAGAGGCAACTACAACACTCAATACGGCTCGACGGGTGCACGTAAGCGGGATCTTGGTGGTGGGTCACGTACACCGTTTAAAAAGCGTCCGCCAATAGTGGATACCACCCTCACCCTACACAAACCCATACACGCGAATGTTCAGTCACATAGTGGTGGTGGCCAAGTCCAAGGTAAATACCTAGGAGCCACGGCGCTCCACGCCATCCAACTTTTGAGCACCCAAAATCAATCTACACCCCAAACTGTACTACCAGCCACCTCCACTATGGAGACTCTACATCGTCCCCATGTTTCCCTTTCAAGAACAAGTTCCATCGAGAACTTGTCCACTACCACCACTGCTATCACCAACTCTCTTTCCACTCCATCCCAACTCTCTATGTTTACACGCCAAAGCACCCTTGACGCACATATCTCACAGTCCAACCCAGCGGTAAATTTTCAATTGCCCCTGAATACACCGCCAATAACCTAGAAAACAATCGCACCATCATCAACCTTACCCCTTACGTGCTCTCAGACATCGAACTAGAAGTCCTAAGTTTAGGCTTGAGTTTTTGCCCCTCTATGAACATAGATAAATACGAAGCCATTAAAGATCTATACCTCTTTTCCCGGAATCTTACATATAAATATATGTTTGATAAAGATAGGGCCAGATCCCTTCAGGACAGAAATATCTCCGAAAAAGTAAAAAACTTCACCATGGCGGAGTTCAGAGCTCTTCGCAATCTTATTTTACTATTGGACGAAAGCGAGTCCGATGTGCCAGTTTCTGACACACCTGATATCGCCATATCGTCAACTGGCCATACAACGCCAATATGTCAAAAATTTAAAATAAAATCTCAACGCTTTCCAGACCTCATGACCAATGCCTCTATCTGGGCCTTTCTGGCGGGCACAGTCAATGACCTAAAATCGCTTACTATTAAAACTACTGATGATAATCTAACACCCTCTCAGCTGTTAGCCATCCAACGTCTCCAATCTTATACCGACATAGAAATTAAATCAGCAGACAAAGGAGGAAATATTGTCCTCATGACAAAAACATTCTATGAGAATATGGCACACAGCATTCTAAAAAATAGAGAGTGGTACATGCCCATTCAATCTGATCAAATTGAAGGCTATAGGACAGAATATCTTTTGGTCATTGGCTCTGCCCACCAGAGGGGCCTCATAGACTCGGACACCTATAAATATCTGAACATCCCCAATCCCAGACTAGCTACGTTTTACGCTCTTCCGAAGATACACAAACATCCCACTTTACCCCCGGGTAGACCCATCATATCGGGAATTGGAGCCCTCACGGAAAATGCCAGTCGCCTTATTGATGCTGTACTCATGCCTCATGTCCTCTCACTTCCTTCCTATACAAGGGATACTCTGGATCTTCTTAAGAACATTGAGGGGATGGTCGTGCCTCCTGATGCCCTCCTCGTGACCATAGATGTTGAAGCACTCTACTCCAGCATCCCTCACGAGCAGGGCATCAGGACAGCTAGGACATTCCTCTATGAAGAGGATCACCACCAGTGGGAATTTTGTGAGTTTATACTAGATCTTCTAAGATTTGTCCTCACCAGAAATTGCTTTACCTTTAACGAGTCCCACTTCCTCCAGGTGCAGGGCGTGGCCATGGGCACATGTTGTGCCCCGGCCTACGCCAACCTGTACCTGGGGGGGTGGGAACGAAATATCTTTTCTGATGACAGTCTGTCGCCGTTGACCAGCCAAGCATTATGCTGGCTGCGTTACATTGACGACATTTTTCTCATTTGGGCAGGGTCCCTCAATAGCCTACAAACCTTTATGGAAACTATAAACCAAAATTCCTTCAACCTAAAATTTACATTTTCTGCCAATCCTGAAAAAATCACTTTTCTGGATTTAACTATATTTAGAGACCAAACTGGATGTCTGGCAACAACATTGTATAGAAAAGAAACGGCTGGTAACACACTGCTCCACGCAGAAAGTGCCCACCCGAAAACATTAATTCGTAGTATTCCCTACGCTCAATATCTCAGACTGAGACGAAATTGTACACATACTTACGAGTTCAAAATACAGGCCAACCTTCTCCGAGATCGCCTAAAAAACAGAGGATATAGCAAATCTATCCTCAGAAAATCTTTCAACAAAGCCCTAAGACAATCCAGAAACTCACTTCTTTACAAAATTAAAACCATAAAACCTTCCGATACTGTACGCTACATCACAAGGTACTCTAAACAGCATGGCGAACTCCGAGAAATCTTGGCCAAACACTGGCCTCTACTTCTTGAAGATCCCATTTTGAGAAAATACATCAGCCCTAGTCCAACCATCACATTCAGAAAATCACGCTCACTGCGCGACAAATTGACATCGAGTCACTACAGTACCGCAAGACATTATAATTCAGACAACATGGGCATTTTTAGGTGCGGACAATGCACTTACTGCCCATGGATACGACCTGGGACTAGTTTTGTACTTCCCAACGGGGAAATTTTTACCCCACGATTTCACGTGGACTGTGATACCCAAGGCGTAATATACTTAATGACCTGTATATGTAAGGCATTTTATGTCGGAAAAACTATCCGCCAGTTCCGTGCCCGAATAAAAGACCACATCTATTATTCATCTGGGGGCAAAATGATAACTTCCGTGAGTAGACACTTAGATCTCTATCATAAATTTGATACTACAGCTGTCTCTTTTATAGCTCTGGCAGTTGTCCCGAGGGACCCACGAGGGGGTAACTGGGATAAGGAAATCCTGAAAAAAGAGACCCTCTGGATAGAACGTCTTGATGCGACCCGTTCCCCGGGCATAAATGAGGCACAATCATACAAACCTTTCCTCTAAAAACGCTTCTAAGCTCTGACCCCCCATCCCCCCCAAAAATATCCTTAAGTTTTTCCCTCATTGACTGGATTAAAAATTCACCCTTGATCCAGCCTACACCCATCTAGTTCAATATTCCCCACACTCCAGGCACCTTCCCAATATCTGGTTTTCTATATTCCATTTTTCTTTCCCTATAAATGTCCTTAGGCAGTTATATTGTCTTTTGACTATCTATTATTTTTTATTTACTAAATACCCAATTCTATCAAGTTGTAGAATTATCATTTGAGCTGGATACCTTTTTTCGTCTGATGGTTACATATGTTATTATTATTACTATTGCTTTATGGAGTTTTACTATTGTTGCCGCCTGTGACCCCCGGACCCCAGACATTCACACTGGCAGATATTGTGTCGCTGTACTTTTGGCCTGTCCGGCACTCAGTGCGGCCGCACATCGTCACCTTAGCCAGCTTGGTGACGAATTAGCAAGGAGTGACAGGGAAATTCCGCCCCAGCCACTCCCTCTGCTTGAGCGCGCTGCGCGCGCCGCTGCGTTCGCCCTAGCCTCACTGCGCATGCGTGGGACGGGGCGCCGGCGCATGCGCAGGACGCTCCTTGCGGCCGATCTGGATGACGTCAAGCCGGCGACACCGGATATTGACGACAGATGGGACGTATACTTAAGCACACTAGGATGTGCTTCCTGTCAGCGTCCCCTGCTCCCCACCAACAGACCTGTTGACGGTGGGTTGGATGGCTCGTTGTTCCGCTCTGGTAAGCTGCATTTATGCCCCTCGGCCAATGCTACTTTATTCCCCATCTATGTATTATTTCTTCCCTCTTGGAAGCTCCCTCTAACATCGATGGCTCCATTATTTAGGTCCATCCTGGCACTACTTTCTTACCCCTAAGGCTTCCATCATCTGACCACCATACGGATTGAGCCCTTCTTTGATCGTTCCAATCCAGGATATGTACAAATATCTCCAGTGTCGCCTTTGCCACACAGTGTTAGGGAACCCTCTGCCTCCCTCCCCATACAGGTGAGCCATTATCATTTTCTCCCCATTGCCTAGGTCTAACTACCCTATGCAATACATTTACCCTGTCATGTACGGACAGGGGGCTAATCTAATTACCCAGTTATTACCTCTTTTTACATTTGGCTACTATCTAGGAATACACCCGGGCTACACGTTATCCAATCCCACTACGCCACCCTCATCAGCCTTTTTGGTTAGTGGAGAGACAAATGGGACTGTACCTCTTTATCTTCTTTTTTGAACACACCCAAGTATTGTAGTAAGTACAATGTTTTTCGACATTAATGACAGTCTAATATAATATTCTATACGTCCCCACTGAGAGTTTGGACTATTGGCCTGTACACTGCTGCACGTTGTCTGTTAGTGATGACGGGAGTCTGATGGTCACATTCAGCAACTATTTTAGATCAATATTTACCTCTATATAAAATATGAATATGTTAGTTAGGATTCTTTGATGATATGCATATACTTACTGTGTCTTTTAAATTCCATATTTGTTTGTTAGTCACTGCAATCTCAGGCTCCAGATGAAGCGTTGAATGAAATAACGCGAAACATGTAGAGCTTTCGTTAATATCTACCACTATCGCACTGCACCCCTGCCTCCAACTGGATACCCCATCAACTTTGGACAAAAATCCGTCTTCATCACCGACTTTTGTTCTGTGGTATCCCCTAGGCTTATTATTTTTAGGCTGCATATGCGATTTTTGTATTGTATGAATATCCTTTTCTTTTCATTTGTGTGAATTCAAATCTATGTGTTTTTTAGATGTATGTGGTATTTTATGCATGTTGTTCTCCTTGAACTAATAAATTTTTGATATTACAAAATTTACGTCTACAGTGCCTAAAAAGTCCATAAGTCCCCGTACGCCTAAAGCTACCCCAATTGCTGGTGTTCTGATAATAATAATACTACAGGCAGGCAGTTGATTCTGCTAGCTGCAGTATATCAGTATATACGTCCCAGCTTTGTGCAGCTACATCTCCCTGCAGGCCATTAGTATGTCTGGAAGGCCAACAAGGAAAGGCAGACAGTCACAAGGCAATAAAAGAGGGCAAGCAGGCTCTGTGTCTAGAGGCAACAGTGCTGGTCATGGACATGGTGCATCCTCATCAGCACGTGACCATGGGACATGCTCATCCTTTTTTTCGGCAGCTGGACGTGTTGAGCCGCAACATGCCGAAGACTTGGTAGAGTGGATGACCAAGCCGCCCTCATCCTCCTCATCCTCTCTCACCCAGGCTCAGGGTACTGGCAAAGCAGCTGCCAACATGGCCTCTTCCCTAGGCTCAATGGCATCAGTCACTCCTTCCCTAGCCCCACCATGTCCTCCTGAGGAGTCCCCCGAACTGTTTAAGCACAGTGTTGGGTACATGCTCCATGAGGATGCCCAGCATTTTGAAGGCTCTGATGATAATACCCAGCTAGAGGAAGGCAGGAACGTCAGCCCAGAGAGAGGGGATGCCCAAGAAGGACAGCAATCTGGCAGTCATGTTCCCCCAGCTGCAGCATACTGACAGGTTTGCTCCAGTGATGAGAAGGGAGGGGATGATGAGGTCACTGACTCCACGTGGGTGCCTGATAGGAGAGAGGAGGAGGAGGCACATCCCCAACGAGGCAGGATGCCCTCCAGGGGCCAGCTTAAGGGCAGCACACCGACTGCATCACACCGCACAGCTGCACATGTTCCGGGGGCGCTGCCTCTGAGCGTTATACTTTTTTGAGACGAGTGCATCAGATCGCACTGCTGCTATTTGCAACATATGTCTCAAGCGTATCTCGCGTATCCAAAACATCAGCCGCTTGGGCACCACATGCTTGACCAGACATATGTTGACCTGCCATGCAGTTCGTTGGCAAGCGTACCTAAAAGACCCACACCAAAGAACAAAGCGGACCTCTCCTTGCTCCTCATCAGCTGGGATCTCCAACACCACTATACACCTTCAGTCCTCTCTGAAACCTGCACTGAGAGGAATGAAGGTGTAGAATTAGGTGTGTCACAGCCAAGTACTTGCGGGCTATTGGTACACCAATGTTCGATTGTACCAGGCAAATTTCCCTGCCCCAGCTGCTGCACCGTTGAAAGAAGTTCACTCCCAGCCATCCACATGCCCAGTGGTTGAATGCTAGCTTGGCTAAATTGCTAGCACTTCAACTGCTGCCTTTTCAGTTGGTAGACTCTGCCCCTTCCATGAGTTTGTGGAATGTGCGTGTTAGGTACCTGGTGGTGAGCCTGGCTTGGTGGGAGAAGACCTCTCTTACGGCTCTGGTTCAGGGCCCACTGGAATGGAGACAGTGGTCTCGTGAGCACAGCGGGTAGGAGTGTCTGGGTGCAGCAGCGGCCTGTGCTGGATGAAGTGATGATCCTCAGGAGGGCTGGAACTGCAGGAGGAGGCAGAGCAGGTGGATCAGCAATCAGGGGTCAGTAGACACAGCAGCAGCAGGACCTGGATGGAGCGCGGCACACTTGGAACAAGCAGAGGGATATCAGACAAGCCGGGTCACAACACATAAGACAGTCAGGCAGATGCAGGAGGCAAGGGAAGGTCACAGGCAGGCAGAGGTTCGGTAACAGTAAAGCAAGTCCAAAGCAGAGTCAGGCCGGCCGGGATCAGGGTTGGAGAAAGTCAGCGAGGTCAGACGAGAGCCAGGTCAGTAATCACGATCAACAGGCAGATAGCAGGATTTTCAGGTATGGGTCTGCAGACAGCGCCGCACAAGTGCAGCAGACTTCTTTAAATAAGGCCACTGGCGGCAAACAGCGCTAACGTGCACTGGAGTTCCCATGAGCGCTGGCGCCTGGTTTGAACAGCGGTACCCGTGTGCATGCGCGCACGCATATTCGCCCGTTCAGTGCGGGCAAATCCCTGACAGTGCGGTTCCTCAGTGGCAGGTTCCCAAATGCCACTTTTTCTCATGGAAGGCGATTCCAGCTCTCTACCGGCATGTGGAAGGCAATGTCTTGGCCTCGCTGGACAGGTCGGTCAGCGGTAAGGTGCATATTACTGCTGACTCATGGTCCAGCAGGCATGGACAGGGACCTTACCTATCTTTTACGGTGCATTGGGTGACTCTTCTGACAGCTAGGAAGGATGCAGGACAATGTGCAGTAGTGTTGGAGGTTGTTCCGCCACCACGCCTCCAAAATGCTACTACTGGTGATTGACACACTTCTCTCCTCCACCCCCTCCTCCTCTTCTTCCTCCATGGCCTCTTCCTGTGCTTTGTCCTCTGAACCAGCGGTGCTCCGTAGGCTTTCAAGGGGCTACGCAAGTATGCAGGCAAAAAGATGCCATAAGGACTTACAGTGTTGTGGCACCAGCACCACCACCAAAGGCCCAATTTTTCTACCACTGTTCAACAATGGCACGTAATTACAATTCTTGATATAATAGTTCACAGCAGGGTGTTCCAGCGCCCACCAAGAGTCACTTTGAGGGCTTACAGTGTTGTGGCAACACCAACACCTTAGGCCCAAATTTCTGCAGAGCATATAGGGCAGGCCCCTACTTTCAAACATCCAACTTACAAATGTCTCCTACTTGCAAACGGAAGGAGACAACAGGAAGTGAGATGAAATCTACTCCTAGGAAGAGAAATTCTCTCCTGTAAGAGTTGATATGGGAAAAACGTCTCTCCTCTCCAGTCTCCACTGATGCTTTATCCCAATCCTTGTTTTACTAAAAAACCCAAATTTTCAAAAAACATTTGTCATTGGGACAGAAAGTCCAGTGAAATCTTCTGAGGAGGTGCACAGACAGCAAAAAAAATGTTACAGGGGAGATAACCCTTCCCTATGTTTTCCAAAAAGCTTAAAAATTGATTTTTGGACTGGAGCTTCACTTTAAAAATGTACCAGTTCAAAATTACAAACAGATTCTACTTAACAACAAACCTACACAGTCCCGGTCTTGTTTGCACCGCCTGTATACTGCTGTACCGCCTTTACTTTTTTTAATTTGGGTACAGGGTTTCCCTTAATATCCATGCAAGACCCAAAGGGGCTGGTAATGGGCAGGGCGGGTACCCATGCCATTTTTCGCAATGATTTTCATCCATATTGCCAGGACCAGACATTACATTAAAACTGCAAGCAGTTTGAAATGACAATTTTTCCGTTAGAAATTTAATTTTATGCAGGGACTGTTCTAAACATGGGAAACGTGTGCCACAGGCATACTATAGACACCCCCCAGGTACGATATTTAAAGGAATATTTCACTTTTTTTTTTCCACTTTAAGCATCATTAAAATCAGTGCTCCCGAAAAAAACTTAAATTTTTTTTAAAAATGTTGTGCATGGATACATGTCCCCAAACCCTTTTTAGGACAATAAACTTGCATATTAGCCTTTAAAATTAGCACTTTTGATTTCGAACATTCGAGTCCCATAGACTTTACTAGGGTTCTAAAGTTCACGCAAATTTTCGGTCCGTTCGCAGGTTCTGGTGCAAACCGGACCGGGGGTGTTCGGCTCATCCCTATCCACTGCCATTGTGCCCAGTTTGTAATGTAAGGTACCTGTGATAGGTAGTATCCGAAGTGGAGCTTGTGTGCTGAGGATTCAGGCAAAAACATAGTCAGGCAGATCAGGTTGGCAACAGATCAGGCAAAGCCGTACATGATCAAAATGCAGAGAGTGGTCAGGCAGGCAAAGGTCATACACGAGCTGGCGGTGAAGTACAAAATCAGCAGGCTAGAGAGTAGTCAGGAATTCAGGCAGAAGTTCATATACAGTATTCAGAGTCACAAAGCAGCCACAACACCCATGGAGCTAGTCCACACAAACGGGCACTGAGAGCTAGGAAGTGCTGCTATTTACGGGCTGCTTTGATTGTAGATTGTCCACAGCTGGCAGCAGGTGGGGCTAGTGAGTCCAAGGTAATGCATCAAACTGAGAGAACATAGCCATAACTCCAGAGCTCTTCTGTGGCACAACAAGTAAGACTGCAGCTGTGGGACCAGGAACATTCCAGTTCAAATACACCCAGGTACATAACAGTGCCTACTAGCCTGCTTAAAGGGACTGACGTATATAGCTACGAGGGTTCACGGGATATTGCCGACCTGCCGCAGAGAATGATGTCGGCAAGTGGTTAAAGTATAAATAAAGGCAATTTTTTTTTCTTTATAGTTTTGGATAGAGTGGAAAGGGATTAAAACACATGTCTGTTTTTTACTGCTGTTTCTCACCCTGTTAGGGTGATTCCTCTTCTCTATTTGTCCTGTTTACTGATTTAACCAAAAGTGAATAGCGGAAGAAAATTTTGTTTTTTCCCCAGAACAGTAATAGAGGGGAAATGTTCCCACTAATTCTGTTGACCCTGGTGACAACCTGGGATTCTCTTACTTTGGTGGGATTTCCTCTCAAGTCTTGTTTTGGTTATGGGACAGGACATGAAGGGAAATCCTCCCAACAGGACACAAAAAACTGTCAGGGATTTCATAGATAGACGTAAAATAGCTGGAACTCTTATAACAATCTATACTTACACATTCTTCCCAGGGTTGTTTTAGGACACTAGTGGGCCTAGGGTAAGCATCTTCAAAGGAGGCTTCTATTCTGAGCCTGGGTTCAAACTTATGCGAATTCGCAGCGGTGGAAAACACTGCGAATTCGCAGGACATTTCAAAATACATTGTTTTCAATGAGGCATGTTCACATATCTCCGGTGCATGCGCACTGCGCATTGCAGAAAAAACGCAACCGACTTTGGTGCGGTGCGGATCAGGTGCGAGTTCAGGCCCATTATCTTCTATGGCCACGCATCTGTTTCGTACCTGACTTGCGTTGTGAACAAAAATTCGCAAGTCATTGTACTACTTCTGAGGGGGAAGTCCACGCCCATTTTTTTTTTAAAAAAAACGTCATGGATTCCCCCTTCAGGAGCATACCAGGCCCTTAGGTCTGGTATGGATTTTAAGGGTAACCTCCGACGCCGAAAAAAGGGCGTGGGGGTCCCCCCAAAATCCATACCAGACCCTTATCCGAGCACGCAGCCTGGCAGGTCAGGAAAGGGGTTGGGGACGAGCGAGCGCCCCCCCCCCCCTGAACCGTACCAGGCCACATGCCCTCAACATGGAGGGGGTGGGTGCTTTGGGGAAGGGGGGCGCCCTGCGGCCCCCCACCCCAAAGCACCTTGTCCCCATGTTGATGAGGACAAGGGCCTCTTCTCGACAACCCTGGCCGTTGGTTGTCGGGGTCTGCGGGCGGGGGGCTTATCGGAATCCGGGAGCCCCCTTTAATAAGGGGGCCCCCAGATCCCGGCCCCCCACCCTATGTGAATGAGTATGGGGTACGATGTACCCCTACCCATTCACCTAAGGTGTAAAAGTGTAAATAAAAAAAAAAACACACAATTTATAAAAATATTTTATTGCACTGCTCCGGGGGTCTTCTCGCCGGACTCCTCCGCTCTCTTCACCTAGCTCTTTCACGAGCGGAAGAGTTCTTCTTCTTCTTCTTCTTCTTCTTCTTCCTTCTTACTTACTTCTTCTTCTTCTTCTGCCTTCTTCTTTCCACTTCTTCTGCCTTCTTCTTTCCACTTCTTCTTCCTTCTTCTTCTTACCACTTCTTCTTCTTCCTTCTTCTTACCACTTCTTCTTCCTCTTCCTCTTCCTCTTCTTCTTACCACTTCTTCTTACCACTTCTTCCTCTTCTTCTTCCTCTTCCTCTTCTTCTTCTTACCACTTCTTCTTCTTCTTACCACTTCTTCCTCTTCCTCTTCTTCTTCCTTCTTCTTTCTTCTTACCACTTCTTCTTCCTTCTTCCTTCTTCTTCTTCTTCTTTCTTCTTACCACGTCTTCTTCCTCTTCTTCTTCCTTCTTCTTTCTTCTTACCACTTCTTCTTCCTCCTCTTCCTCTTCCTCTTCTTCTTCTTCTTCTTCTTCTTTCTTCTTCTTCTTCCTACTTCTTCTTCTTCTTCCCACTTCTTCTTCTTCCTCTTCTTCTTCTCTCTTCTTCCTCTTCTTCTTCTTACCACTTCCTCTTCCTCTTCCTCCTTCTTCTTCTTCTTCTTCCCCTGCCCCCTTGTCCCTATATAAAAGTCACAACACAGCGCGTCTATGCCATTCCGGCCAGAGAGAGCGACGAGTCAACATCTGAAGAAGAAGGCGACGACAGCAGCAAGAACAGAAGAGACCCCGGAAGACCCCCGAAGGCGGAACGAGACCCCCAGACAATGGCGGCGACGACGAAGAAGAAAGCCGGGCTCTTCCGCTCGAGAAATAGTACATAAAAAAAAAAACAATCCTCAATAAACATAAATCCGGTAATTCTCTGAATAATCAGCATTCATTCAATTGGGCTTCCATGCAAATGTGAACATCATGTTCTGATCTTCATTGTATTTATGTGGTGAGTTTACACTTTTCATTGAACAGAGTTTGGATAACACAGGGTTAAACGGAAAGGTCATAAATTAACTGCACATTATCTGGACAGACTGCTTAGGGAGATAGTGATGTGTTTCTGCTTAGGAGATGTATGTTAGCTTGGGGGGCTGCAAACTCTGCAGGGCACCAACACACACTCGCTGCTATTCCAACCCTTCACATATTTCCACATAAACTTCCCTCCTGGCATTAAACTTTGCCAGGTATTGTGCTCAGATTACCACCCCAAACTGATGTTCCTTTCTCAGCTCACCTCTCTCCCTGCATGTCCTGTGAGCAGAATAGATGTGCTCCTCCTCTGGGTTCTCTCATCATATAGCACTGAAGATAGAGGAGGGGGGGATTCAGCAGGATTCACAGAGCAAGTATGCAGTAGAATGGGGAGGATGAGGAGACAGAAAAATCAGGAGGGGCCAGCAGGGAGGAGCGCATCATGTATTCTAGCTATGTAACAAAAACAACCGTTTTTTGTGGATTTTTTTAATTATCAGGTTCTGAACAAGTATACTTTCCCTGAGAAATGTTTAATATAGAGTCAGGTTTGCTTCAACGTGCCTTGATACACATTGTTACCACTCATCGCACATTTGGTATGCACTGAAATTCATGCATCTACAGTGTGCAGTAACCACCCAACAATATTATTTTGCACCACAACATACATATGCATAAAAAATTCATGCAGGACCTACTTTTTTTCTTGTATGAACAGTACATTTAAAATTAAAATAATCCGCAACGGTCACAGTTCGCTCCCCCACAAAAGACATTTACCCTTTGCTATTTGGCGATCCAAAATCTGTCTCTCCAAAGGACACGGCAGAACAACAAGACATCATTCAACTAAATAAGACATGGCTGTCAACCTGTTTTATGTCAGCCAGGCGTGCCATTCTCAAAAAAATGGTCCTCTGCCATCCCACTACTTCAGATGTTAAACAAGAACTCAAAACCCTCCTGCACAAGGAAAAGCTTGATGCCGATTTGTCATCCACCAGCAAGCCATCTCGACTACAGCTCAAATGGTTACCCTTTAACATGAGGATTCTACAAAGCAAGGACGGTATTTATTTCCATCCACTGACATCAGCTCCCATCCTTCCTCACTGAAGGCCCCAAACTCATACTACATTGACCTACATTCTGACCTAAGGGTGTACTTCTCTAACCTACTCCACGACCACCAGTGACTATCTGCATCCCAATAAGACACCTCATAAATACTATCTGAGAACTTCTGTATACCTGTAGCCCTTTCTCCCCACCCCCCCCCCCCCTCCCTCCGTTTGTTTTTTATTGCATCTCTTTTCATTTACTGACATTTTGTTATCTTTTCTGCCAGCCCAGATAGACGTTAATCAATCCATCCAATTGTCTCCATTCTCAGGGTTTTTCCACATCACATTCTCAACACTTTCTCATTAATAGAACTGGACGAGTCTATTGGAGATGACTCTCCTCAACAGACCTGACTTCTCCTCTCCCCCCCCCCCCCCCTTATTTTGTTGCCCACTCCAGGGCCAAAGTGGGGTGGTGCATGAGGGGATAAGAAGAGTATTACTCATAGTCTGATCCATGTTTGTTACATCTACTGTGGGAACTCCACATATGGGGCCCCAGCCATGTCACCTATGTTATTCACTGTTACTGTTTTACCTACATGCGCCCTTTTAGCAACTCTGTTCTTTTGCAGACTTCTGCTTGTATCCAGGGACTGACTTTTATGTCTATCCATCTGCTGTATGCCTGTTCCCATTCTTATGGTGGAAAACAAAACCTAATAAAGTTTATTATTTAAAAAAATTGTGTGTTGCATTGCACTGTATTATAGTGTAAATGGGCCCAAATCCACAGCAGGTTATTATTAATGGCCCATTCACTCCATGTCCATGGGTTGCGTTGGGTTGCACTGTTCAACTCCGGTCTCTAATGCAACAAGCTGAACACTATTGTTTCCAATAGTCTCAGTTTACACCAAGGTGTTGCATTGCATTCTAATAAAGTACAACATGTTATAATGTGTTACAACACATAACAGCACGCTGCAATGTACATTTTGGAAATCATTTTTTTTTCTACTGCTGTAAACAAAAAAATCTGCACTATGCAATGTGTTAAAAATACAGATTGATGCATTGCAATGCATTAAACAAAAAATACATTTAATCTATATCAATGCAAGTTAAATACAATGCTGGTGTGAATACAGCTACTCTCTATTCAAGCCATCCCAGCATGTGATTTGTGACACTCCTCACATAATAAAAGTGGATGTGTATACCTTAATTTATTGCACCTGTGGCCCTACAGATCCACAAAGCATCAATGTGGGAAGTGTGAGGTTTGTTTGAGAATACCAGCTAAAAATACTTATAAGGACTAACATACACCAACAACACTTCTCATCCTATTAGCCAAATGCTTGCAGAAGTCTATCCTGCATAGTTGCTGCTTAGAAAAAGGTAAGTGTTTCACAATAGATACCCGGTTTTAAAAGCAGCATATACTGTTGGTATGGTTTAGATCAGTGTTTCTCAGCTCCAGTCCTCAAGGCGCCCCAACAGGTCATGTTTTCAGGCTTACCATTATTTTGCACAGGTGATTTGATCAGTTTCACAATAGATACCCGGTTTTAAAAGCAGCATATACTGTTGGTATGGTTTAGATAGATCAATGTTTCTCAACTACCCCCAACAGTTCATGTTTTCAGATGAAATGGCTGTGGTATTTACTGAGTTTTGGTTCACACTGCATGCCGATGCGGTTCACAGCAGGAGTCCTGTGCGTCCTGATTCACTGATTCAGGCCCGATTTTAGCCTGAATTTTGGGCTGAATTCGGACCTGAAACGGACCAAAAGACGTACAGGGATCCTGTGCAAATTCGCACTGGAGCCGCATAGGAGATTTGTGAACCGACTCCATAGAGAGATGTGAACCCAGCCTTATGGCCCGTACACACGATCAGAAATTCGCACGACAGGTCGTCCGACTTTTTTCGCTTAATAGTCGCAAGTAGAAATTGAATCGGTTACTAAAGTCAGGAAAATTCTCGTACGACAGAAAAAAAAAAAAAAAAAACGGTAGTGATGTCATGTGTTGTAATGTATTTGTAGTGTATTTTCGGATGACAACTGCACTGACTAAACGAAAATTGTACGATCTGGTATCGTACGAGGAAAATTTTCGTGCTTGTCCGATCTAATAATATTAGGTGAATTGTTGTGATCGGCTCTCGAAAGCTCTGTACTAACGATCCGATTATCGTACGATCGCGTCGCAAGCGGTATTTTTCATCCAATTTTCGGACCGTGTGTACGGGCCATAAGGCAGTGAAACTGATGAAACCACCTGTGCAAAATATTGGAAACTTGAAAACATAACCTGTTGGGGGTACTTATTTATCATCTGATTCTCGGATCGTGTGTACGGGCCATAAGGCAGTGAAACTGATCAAAGCACCTGTGCAAAATAATGGAAGGCCTGAAAATATGACCTGTTGGGGGTACTTATTGAGTTGAAAAACATTGGTTTAGGCTCGATTTGCACTAATGCATTTTTCAGAAATGCAGGGAATTTTTTTACCATGGGTTCCTATAGAACACGTTCACATCAATGCATTTTTGTGCCTCTACATTTTTGGAAAGGTTCGGGGACTTTTTTTCCCCGCAAAATGCAGCGTTTTGCATGTAATAGGCTATAATGTACCCACATCCAAAATGCAAGTACTGCATTTTTACCGCGATTTTTCTGCGATTTGCAGTTTTTTTTTTTTACCCTGTATATAGCTGGATGCTAAGGAGGGGGCCGGGAAGCCGGCCGCCACATCCTTAATAACCGATGAGTCATCAGCTGTCAGCGTAATGTAAAAAAAACAAGAATTACCGGCTAAAAAAAAATAGTGAAAAAAACAGCATGGGATTCCCCCTCCCAGGTCCATACCAGGCCCTTGGATCTAGTATTGATTCAGAAGGGTCAGACCACACCAAAATTTGGAAAAAAAATATGCCGTGGGGTCCCCCCCCCAAATCCATACCAGACCCTTATCCAAGCATGTAGCCCAGCAACATGTTGATAGGGACAAGGCCCTTATCCTGACAGTCCTGGTGATTGGTTGTCGGGGTCTGCGGGTGGAGGGTTATCGGAATCTGGAAGCCCCTTTAACAAGGGGGCCCCCAGATCCCGGCCTCCACCCCTATGTGAATGGGTATCGGGTACATTGTACCCCTACCCATTCACCAAAAAAAAGTAGTGTAGTGTGACAAAAGACAGTTTTTGACAAGTCCTTTTATTAAAAATGTTTTCTTCCTCCTTCGGGCTTCTCCTGCTTCTTCCTCCGATCTTCTCCTCCTTCTCCCGCTTATTCTTCTGGTCTTCTTCTTTCTCCTGTCTTCTTTGTCCAGTGTTCTTCTTCCTTAGCTGACAACCCTCCTCCGATGCTGCGTCCCGCTGATATGTCCGCACCGATGTCTAACTATTGGGCATGGCCATCGGAAGACTATGGGGCATGGCCATCAGATGACTTTATCTAGAGGCCCCGCCACCGTTATCCGATGGCCACGCTCCATAGTTATCTAAGAAATGCTTGATATTGGCGTGGACAGATCAGCGGGACGCAGCATCGGAGGAAGGTTGGCTGTGGGAGTGGCGGCGCAGGAAGAAGAACATCAGACAAAGAAGACAGGAGAAAGAAGAAGGAGAAGACCGGAGGAAGAAGTGGTAGAAGCCCATGGGGAGGAAGAAGCGAGAAGAAGAAAACATTTTTTAATAAAAAGACTTGTCAAAAACTGTTTATTGTACATTTTTTTTGGTGAATGGGTAGGGGTACAATGTACCCGATACCCATTCACATGGGGGGGCGCGAGATCTGGAGGCCCCCTTGTTATAGAGGGGTTCCCCTATTCTGATAAGCCCCCCGCCCGCAGACCCCGATAACTAATGGCCAGGGTTGTCGGGAAGGGGCCCTTATCCCCATCAACATGGGCAAGGTGCTTTGGGGTGGGGGGCACAAAGCACTCACCCCCCCATGTTAAGGGCATGCAGTCTGGTATGGTTCAGGGGAGGGCGCTCGCTCATCCCCTCCCTTTCCTGACCTGCCGGGATGCATGCTCTGATAAGGGACTGGCATGGATTTGGGGGGGGACCCCACGCCATTTTTTGGCATGGGGGGTGCCCTCTGAATCCATACTAGACCCAAGGATCTGGTATGGACCGGGGGGGGGGGACCCCATGCTGTTTTTTTCACGATTTTTTTTTTTTTTTTATCCGGCAATTTATTTATTTTTTACATTCAGCTGTCAGCTGGGAAGCCTGCTAACAGCTGATGGCTCATCGGTTGTTAAGGACACGACGGCTGGCTTCCCAGCCCCCTCCTTACCAACCAGCAATATACAGTGTAAAAATAATGCAAATCGCAGTAAAAACACGTGTCCAAAAACGTGGCAAGCACCACAAAAAACACTGCAGAAACGTTTAAAAGCAACATGCATAGATGTGAATCAAGCCTAAAGTGGGGTACACACTATAAGAAAATCGGACGAATGTTCGTCCGATTTTTCTCAATGTTTCACAGCAAATCCGAACCGATGAAAGAAAATTTGTACGAAAATTCTTACGAATATTCCCGTATGACCAAGGCTTTATTTGTTTAATGTCGTACGAAAATGGTACACATTAAACGAAAATCTGTTCCCGTACAAGAACAATTTGGGAGTTTGTCCCTTCGGAAATTTTCGTACGAAAGTTATGTGCACACTATATGAAAATCGTATGTACATTCTTTTGGACGAAAATGTTCACCCGATTTTCTTATAGCATGTACGAGCCATTAGATGGGAGGCTGATTGCAGTACCCATGTGAAACTGCAAAAAAGACCTGATAAGAAACCCCTGCTGCTGGGTTCTGTGGTTTGGATTAGATTGAATACTTGGGAATGACTATTGCTGATAGCAAAGCCAGTAGTATGCTTGAAATATTTCTAAAGTGCTCCACATTAGAGATCCTGTGCTTTTGTTAAGGGATCTTGATTGGTAATGGTGGTGGATCACTGAAGTTAGCAAATGGGATCACTCATAACACCAAATTCTTGGTGGGAGATGAACTTTAGGTTTGACTTTCACCTTGGACTCTTGTTTTGTGATTAATTTTTTTCTTCTTTTTTTTCCCCCCACATCATTGTGGTAACCTTTTACTGTTTCCTTGTATTTAGACTCATTACTTTTACTGCTGTACTAAGTGCACATTTAAAGGGGTAGCGAAACACATTGTTTTTATTTTCATTTCCATAATGTTTTAATAAGATTATTCAGAGATACAAGCATAGGCATGCAGAAAAGATTACATGGGCCCAACTGCCTAAAGAAACAATTGAGTAACCATAACAACGAATAAATGTTTTAACCCAATGTAAGGAAAATGTATGTAGCATCACCCCCAAAGGAGCCGCTTGGTGAATTTGGATTCTCTGATCTCCGCCTCAACTCAAGCCTCATACACACGATCGGACCGTGGACCAACTTTCCCGTGGATTTTTGTCCAAAGGGCGTTGGCCCCAAGTTGGTATGGCATACACACGACAGGACTTTTTCAGCCAACTTTCACCAAATCACTTGGTTTTTCTGCTCTTTACCGCCACCTTTGGTCAACTTCTGTATTGTTGTCTGATCTGCATTGGTTTGTACAAAAGTCTGTTGGTTTTGTGTACACACGGTCAGACTTTGGTCCATCGGACTTTTGTTGGCAGAAAGTTGGTCCGTTCGCACAGCCAACAAAAGTCCGATGAAACCTGGAAAAAGTTGGTCCGATGGAGCGTACACACGGTCGGATGTTGGTCCAAATCAGCTAATTTGCATGTTGGTTGTCAAAAAGTCCGATCGTGTGTACGGGCCTTTAGAATGACCTCAGCCCCTCTTGAAAACCTGGTTAAATAAAATTACTGCAAACACATTTAAGGACACACGTGGAAAATACTGTTATGCAGGCTGTGGATTATCACCAAAAACAGACACACACCTGGTCGTGATAAACAAATTGAATATATTATCACGGTTTAAAGCATATAGAAGCTTACAACACTGTTAAAACCTGTCTGCAAAGAATTAATACATTAGAAAAGACAACCTTTAATACTTAGCAACTGTAAATTTAGAAAAGGGCAGTAATATATATGCCCATAACACAGACGCTGAGAGGGAGGAGAGAAGATTTGTCAACTTCTTAGCTCCTTCTGGGCCACAAGCACCATTGAAGTAACAACACAAAAAGAAGAAATGAGTTAACAGGTCCAGTAAGCACAATTCTGTAAGGGGGATCCTGGGTTGAAGAGTGCTAGTATTTTCTGCTAGCAAATGTTGGGGCTCTTTGAAAAGGAAGTAGATTTAATCAAGCATAGTGAGACAGTAATCCTCTAGGAAATCTTGTTCGGTAGTGGTTGGTAAGAACTGAATGGCTAAAAGTGGTAGCTCCAAACAAGCATTCTCTGATACTAGAAAAGGGAATAGGTGTCTGCATGCAGTGTCTGTACTGCGTTAAGGACATTTTGGGTTTTCCCCTTGCTCACCAATCCTCTGTGCAATGACACAATGGAAATTCCAAATGCAGGTTTAGGCTCCTAGCAATGTTGTAAGGCACCCGATCACCTCCTGTCAGCCGATCCGGATGGCTGGTAGCTAAACGGACAGTGGCCGAATGAACACATGGATGGATATTGCGATCCCTGAAGCGGTGTGGATTGTCTCTGCTGGGCTGCACTGGGTTGCTGAGCAGGGTGCCTGGGCTGAATGGTGGCGAACCGTGTAGTTGTCAATGTTCCTGTCTCCCCTGTCAGCACTCTCACAGTAGTCTCAGGAAAAGCGTGGTGAGCAGTTGCCGCTCCACAGTTCTTTCTTCTTCTCTCTGTAGTGCTGTGTGGAAAACCTGTCCCTCTTTCCATCACCTCAGCACTTTTGAAACTCCTTTTTCCCAGTGTGCTCTCTGAGTTTTCAGGAAGGACAAGTCAGCATCTCTCTGTCTTCATCTTGTGGCCAAAAGGAGAAACTGCATTACAACATGCCTGCTACATACTCCCCCCACCAAAGAACCTTTGGTCCCCAAAGGAAGGACAGAGTCTATCAACATATAATGTCCACAACCTGATACATGCTTTTAACATACAATGGGAGGCAAAAACAGGTTAGTACAGGGAGTACGAACCGCTCCTACTTACAAACCGGGCACCCAGGGGAACCCTCTGTCGCTCTACGCAGACATCTGCCACTATACGCATGCACGGCCAGACGGAGCCTCGGAAAATGTCGGCAATGTCCCCAATTTACTGCGCATGCGCAGAACGGCATTCACCGGAACATCGAATAAGCCCGGAATTGTCGCTCTGCGCATGCGCGGCCGACTTACGAACATTTCCGATTTACAAACAGGAGGAAAGTCCCTAACGGGTTCGTAACCCGGGGACCCCCTGTACATGTAAGAAAACAAGCAATTAGCATGCACGTATGAACCTAGCAAGGGAACCTCCCACGATTTGTGATAAGAGGTGAGGATGTCTTGCCCACAAGCAGATATTGGGATGGCCCACCTAGATGTGCCAGGGGGTGAGTTGGAGTCGCCCTCCACTAAACTTGTAGTGGGAAGGGTCAGCATGTTGCAAGTTCTTTTGAGAGGTATAGATAGCTTCCTCAGACCTTTTTCCTAGAGTATCATAAGTCAGTCTTTTTGGTGGGTGAATTGTTCGGTTTTCTCACCTCATCTTTCAGGACAGCACCTGGAGAGAGCACAGCTCCACCCACTTCCCAGGAAACACTGCAGTACATTCCTTTAAAGCCTGGACACCTCCACCATGGCCTCAGTTGTAGTGTTTCCTCCGGCCATGGTGGAAGCGCTGCAGGGGAACCAGGGGGTGCTGCGCTCTCTCCAGGTGGAGGTGAGTTTTTTTGAGCATACCTGTTGTCGTAATTTTTTCTTCCAGGCCAGCCCAATACACCCCCTGACATGTGGGGGGTATTCCGGTGCTTCCCGCTTTTCGAGCCCCGGCGAGGGTAGAGACTGCCGGAGGTCCCAGCTCCAGCAGACTGCGGATGCCATTTACTCCATTGGGAGTTTTAAAAATGGCGCTGGCAGTTCCGAGTGGCAGGCGACGTCACTGCTGGACGGGGGCGGGACTTCCGGCGGTGCGTGGCAGCTTCCGGTTCCGGCCGTTGGAACGTGGAAGTGGGAGGCGGCCTTGGCATGTGTACTTCCGGTCCTCGCATCGGCGAAAGGACCGGGAGATTTGAAATAAAAATGGCTCACACAGCTACTGGGCGGCTGCAGTGTTCAGGATGAGCGAACCGTAACCAGCAGCGGTGGCAGGAGCAGGAGCCACAGACACAGGCCATATTCAGGCCATATTCCGAGATGCGGGAGTTGGCTTTATTGCAGCTAGGGGGTACCTTTTTTTTTTTTTTTTTGGACTTAGATTTTTTGATTTTCACGTGAAATCACTAATTTTTATTTAATTTTTATTCCTTTTTTAATGCATGAGGTGGATCGCACCCCTAGCACTGTTTTTTTCACTCCATCAGGGTGAAGTCACTTGTGGGATTATATAAATTATCCTACGTTTTTTATTTTGGAGTATTCACTAATACACCCTTATACCAGCAAAATATATATTGCTGCCAATAATACGGTATGCATTGTATATATACGCACAGATACAGACATTATTTCTTTATCTAATTAATTTGACACAATATATTAACACAATTTTTCACAATATTTTTTATCACTTTGTACACCTGCTAACCTAGGTATACATACACTATATACAATTTTTTATTTTTTATTTTTATTTCTTACGTTCAGAACATACACGGTTACTTCAATAGGTTCGATTTGCTGCACTATATATGGCCTCTATGTAAATTATTGCACAGTGACCACATATCGTATGAAGTCTATGTTCTCCAATAGAACAGTCATCATGTTCGAAATATACGGGATTATCCACCAGATACCGTCATTGATACATGTTTTTCCTTGTATGCGTCTTTCTACATTTGCATACTGCATACAATGAGATTTGTTGTAATTCAAGTCCCGCTGCATGCTTACACCTTTCGATGCACAGTTACATAATGCCATTTGACTATGTTAGGATTTGTCCCCTATTTATCAATGGTTGCGGGTTCCGCCCCTTAGCTATCTATGTGACCGTTTCATTGGTCCGTATTAAGCTTCTCTTACTAATTAGTGCGATGAATGGGTATCGCCCCTAGGGGCGGGTCTTCTATTGAGATCCCAAGAGTATTTTCCATCTGTTGTAATGGCCATACCCTCAGTCAAGATGGAGATTCTGGCTGTGGGACATTAGTTATGCCCATAGCCAAGATGGAGCCTTCGGTCATGCGCCTTAGGGAGGCTGCGCAATGACGGCGGTGAGTCCCGCCCATCTGATGGGTCCTCACACATTTGGCCAGGGGACAGTAGCTTGGCCCACAATTAAAGCGGAAGTAAACCCATCGATTTAACAGTCTAAAAAAAAAAGGCATGCCGTGAATGCTAACTGCACATTGCTGTGCTCTCAACCAAACAGTCAAACCATCCAATGGCTGGTGTCATAACGGATCACATGTGCAGCACTGTGGCAGTTGAAGATTAAACAGAGGCAAAGATGGCAGCTTCCTTGGCTGAAAACGATAGGGGGTTTACTTCCACTTTAAGATGGCGTTTCTAGCTGTATCCTAATGCGCAACAGCGTGGCCACGTGACGACGGAGGGGGGGCCCGCCCACTCAATGCGGCCTTACACATATAGTTTGTTTATGATAAATATGCCCATTTAGCCACTATCGATATTCATACCGACAGTTAGGTGCCCCACAGCACTATACAGGCTCTCTAATGCTATCAACATGTCGGGAACACTATCTATATATGTATTTTATAATTTTACTGTTCTAGACAGTGAGGGAATGTTTGCCCATAACAAAGATGGTGATCACAGCCTCACTCCCGCATGTCAGAACGAGGGTGTAGCTATTTAATGGTGGATTGTCACAGTGTTGCCCGTTCCCCATTGAGAAAGACATATTTGTCGAAACTGGAATGGGAGGGCACGCAGTGACGCCGCCACATGATCTAGAGGAGGACGGGCTCCTGTATTTGCCGGCAGGCAGCTTTCTTATATTTTATGTGCCTTATCATTTGGATCAAATGTAAGTGCTTCTTATTTATTGTAATAAACGGGTGTTACCAGATTTACGCTATGGGCTGCTTTTTTTCCTCCATTTCCCATACGGACCGCATTTGATCAAGCGGACCCCCAATACCCCACCATTCAGAGCATTGCGAGACGAGGATTGGAGATCTGTGGGACAGGGAAAATCGCAGATGCGTGTCTTTCATGTTACAGCAGAGCCTATTTACCTCTGCTTTCTGGTAAGCAGTTAGTGTGTGAGGGTGTCTGGCCCTGTGTTCACCACTGCATATGGTACAAGTCACCAAGGTGTTTTTTCCCTTCCAATTTACACCCGGATGTCAGGATCACCTTCTCTTTACTACTGCTTCAACTTGAAGATTTCCAAGATTGTTTTCTGGACATTTTAGGCTATTCAAGTATTTACTTTGTTCACGTTGTTTTGGGGACCGGTTACTCTGTGGACAGAGGCTGGCACCTCTTATTACCATTAAGGGTCCTCAGGCGTGGCTAAGGTTCTCTTTATTGGGGTCATTCCATGTGTGGGCTATATCTGGCCTCATTATTACCACTAATTGCCTTTTTTATATTGGTTTTTGTTTATTTGTTTAATCTGTTTTATTGGCGCAGCTCCCTCTTTTATCCTATGTATTTCCGTGTGTGTATCCCACATTGAGCAGCAGCCTGCCCCCAACATCTAATATCTGTAGCGCGTTTTTTTCTTTTACATATTCAGGTAAGAGAGACAGCGGTCTCTGACAAATACCATGGATATGTTTTGTTTCCCTTCCTTTCCCCTGGTGGGAAAGGGAGCTTGCCATACACTGTAGAAATGTTTGTTTTTGTGCAGCATGTATGTCCTTAATTGCAGCAGTGGTTTTTTGGGGTATGTCTTTGTGCCATTGTCTGTGTTGGTTTGTTAGCGAGAAAATCTTATACACAGAATTGTTTTTTAAAAAAGGTGTTTTGTGGTTTTGGTGTTTTTCAGAAAGCTAAAGAAAAGTCCAAACATGTTACTCCTCCACCTAAAAAACGGTGTGCTAAATGTAAGGCCACCCTTAGGGAGGCATGGACTAAACCACTGTGCAAAACTTGCATAACGGATTTGGTTAGAGAGGAAGCTTCTTCTAAAGAGCCCTCTGTTCAACCAAGTGAGTTGCTCACTTCTTTCCGGAAGGAATTGGAAGAGACGTTTCTATCCATCCGTTCCTATTTGGACAAACGCCCAGTAGCAGAGTCAGCAGAGAGTTCTCCTCCCAGCGCTCACACCTCCTCTACAGAAAGGAGGGAGGTTAGTGAATCTGAAGAAGAGGAGAAGGATGAGTCTTCAGGCTCAGAGGAGGATAACGAGGAAAAGAAGGTTTCTTCCTCTCGCTACAAGTTATCTTTAGAAGAAGTAGAGGATCTTCTAAAGACTATACACACGACCCTAAGCATTAAGGAGGATAAGGCTCAACTGTCATTGCATGACAAGATGTATCGGGGCATGGATGAGGTCAAGCATCGTATGTTCCCGGTGCATAAAGTGCTGACAGACTCGATTAAAAGGGAATGGAAGGACCCAGAGAGGGCCCCTTTCTTCTCTAGGTCTCTCAAAAGGAGATTCCCCTTTGATAAGGACAATGCACAAGTGTGGAATAAGAGACCCAAGCTTGATGCAGATTTTTCGCCGGTGTCTAGCTTTTGAGGACATGGGGGTCTTGGAGGACACCATGGACAAAAGGGCTGATTCGTTATTGAAGAAGGCTTGGGATTCTACACTTATTAATCTCAAACCAGCTATGGCATCTACAGTAGTGGCTAGGAATTTGGAACACTGGCTGGAACAACTGAAGGGCCATATTGAGGCAGACACCTCTTGTAAGGATTTGCTAGAGACCTTGCCAGTCCTACAGAGGGCAGTAGGCTATATGGCGGAGTATATTAAGATCTCTGCAAGGTCTTCAGCCTTGATCAACTCAGCTAGAAGAGCTTTATGGGTCAAGACTTGGTCTGGGGATTTGGCCTCTAAGGCAAAATTATGTGGCCTACCCTTTGAGGGGGATCTAGTATTCGGTCCGGGTCTTGACGTTGTTCTCGATAGAACGGCGGACAAGAAAAAAGCTTTTTTTCAGACCCGGGATTCAAAGGAAACAGGACAAAAGAGACCTTGGAAGTCTCAGAGGGGCAGAGGGAAGTCTGGAGTGTTGTTTCGTCCCCCCAGTCAACCCGCCAAGACCCAGTGACGGTCTCCAGGCTGTGGGAGGAAGGCTTCAATCCTTTCTTCCCCAGTGGGAGGGGGCAACGTCCAGTGCGTTTGTTCTCAAGGTGATTACAGAGGAGTAAGCACTGGAGTTTTTGGAAAGACCACCTTCCCGTTTCTGACACAGACAGGAGAAATCGGTGGCAATGTCCTCACTCTTGCAGGAGTTACTGCAACAAAAAGTAATTATCCCAGTTCCGCAGAGGGAGGAAGAACTAGGGTGCTATTCTCATGTTTTTCTGGTGAGAAAGCAGTCAGGGAAATTCAGGTTAATCCTGAATTTAAAGATCCTAAACATGTCCATACGGTACAACAAGTTTCGTATGGATACGATTTACTCTGTAAGGAAACTCCTGCCCTCAGGGTGCCTCCTAGCCTCCATAGATTTGAGGGACGCATACCTACATGTTCCCATTAAGCCAGAGTCACAGAAATATCTGCGTCTGGCGATCAGGGCAGGAGGGGTGGTGTCTCATTTCCAGTTTCGGGCTCTCCCGTTCGGACTTTCTGCCTCCCCAAGGATCTTCATGAAGATCATGGTACCTTTATCTGGATGATCTTCTCCTGTTCGCCAGCTCGGAGGAGTTTTTACGCAGGCATCTGAAGAGGGCACAGAGCCATTTAGAGAGTCTCGGTTGGATCCTGAACAAAAATCAAACTTGGTTCCCTCTCAAGTGATCGTTTTCCTGGGCTATGTGATCGACTCTGTGCAGGAAAAGATTTTCCTTCCAGGAGGAGAAAATAGTGAAGGTCCAGGGGCAGTTAAGAGAGTACAGACAAATCTGTCCTTCTCAGTGCGGGCAGCCATGTCCACACTGGGGCTTCTTACAGCTTCCATCCCTGCAGTTCAGTGGGCCCGCCTCCATGCAAGGGACCTCCAGCAGGCAATTTTACAGAGTTTGACCTATGGGGAGTCTCTGGAAAAACAGATAAGGATCCCATCACCAGTGAGAAGGAAGTTATGGTGGTGGAGGTATCAGACAAATCTGAGCAAGGGTTTGTTCTGGATCTTTCCTTCAGCCAAGATCCTCACGACAGATGCAAGCTCCTGGGGGTGGGGTGCGCATCTCGAGAGTCAGTTGGCCCAGGGTTCTTGGTCAGTGGAGGAATCCAGGAGATCCTCAAACTGGAGGGAACTAAGGGCCATTTTTCTGGGTTTGTGGGCCTTCAGGCAGACGATCAGAGGCCAACACATCCAGATATTGTCGGACAACGCCACAGCTGTGGCGTACATATCAAGGCAGGGGGGCACAAGGAGCAGGCGTCATCTAGACAACGTAGCATCCCTAACAGCAGTTCATCTGAAGGGCAGCCTGAACCAGATAGCGGACTTTCTAAGCCGTAAAAGGGTGCTAGAGTCCGAATGGAGTCTGAATCAGGAAGTTTTCCAGCAGATTTTGGACAGATGGGGAGTGCCCCAGATAGACCTCTTTGCATCACAGACGAATGCAAAGGTTCCAGTCTTCTCTTCCCTGAACAGGCTGGATCAAGCGGAGGGTCTGGACGCGCTGGCTCAGTGCTGCGCTTTTCCCCCTATACAAATGATCCCCTTAGGGCTCAGGAAGCTTCAGGGGGAGAGGACTACTTTAATTCTAGTGGCCCCGTATTGGCCCAAGAGGCCCTGGTTTTCAGGCCTACTAAAGTTGGCGGTAGAGCCCCATTGGGTGTTACTGGTCCGAAGGGACCTGTTGTCTCAGGGTCCCCTTCTAAATCCCAACGTAGGTCAGCTCAACCTGGCGGCCTGGTTACTGAGGAGCAAATCCTGAGGAGTAAGGGTTTGTCCAAAAATGTAATTAGTACCTTACTAAATAGTAGGAAGAAGGTCACAAGGGCCATTTATTTTAAGACCTGGAAATGTTTTATATTCTGGTGCACCTCAAAAAATTATTCTCCAAGGGAGAACTTTTCAGTTCTGGAATTTTTGCAGGACGGAATGGAAAAGGGGTTGGCAGCAAGCACCCTGAAGGTTCAGGTGGCTGCATTATCTGTTTTTCTAGAGAGAAGGCTATCTCTAGACCCTTGGATCATCAGATTTTTCAAGGCATTAGCTAGGCTTAGACCAGTGCCTTTTAAGTGTTTCCCCAAGTGGGATCTTTCAGTTGTGTTACAGGGTCTGACTAAAAGGCCCTTTGAGCCACCAGTGGAGACCACAATTAAGTTATGGTCTTTAAAATTAGCACTGCTGATAGCAGTTACTTCAGCAAGAAGGGTCAGTGAGCTTCAGGCGTTGTCCATCACTGAGCCTTTCTTAACAATTTTCCCAGATCGGGTAGTGCTGAGAACAGACCCAGGGTTTCTGCCGCAGGTGGCTTCAGTCTTCCAAAGCGCTCAAGAGATAATCCTACCAACGTTTTGTCCAAACCCAGCAGGCCTGAAAGAAAGAGGATTTTTATAGTCTGGACGTGAGGAGATGCGTTTTACGTTATCTTGAGATAACAAAGGAATTTAGAAGATCCAATTCTCTTTTTGTTTTGTTTTCGGGGTCTCGCAAGGGGTACGGAGCTTCTAAGAGCACGATTGGTAGGTGGCTTCGGATGGCTATCCACGAAGCCTATAGAGCTATGGAAATAGAGCCTCCCACAGGGGTGGCGGCCCATTCAATTTGGGCTTTAGCTACATCCTAGGCGGAACGAGCTGGAGCCTCACCAGGGCGAATCTGTAAGGCGGCCACATGGACGAGTTATTCAACTTTTACTCGTCATTATAGGATGGACCTGCTCTCAGCGGCAGAGCAGTCATTTGGCAGGAAGGTCCTGCAAGCAGTGGTCCCACCCTAAGAGTAAGTACTCGTTTGTCATCTCCAGGTGCTGTCCTGAAAGACGAGGTGAGAAATCCTTAGTTAGACTTACCGGTAACGGTATTTATAGTCTTTCAGGACAGCGCCAATGACCCTCCCTTGGGTTAAAAAATGTTTATAAGATGTTTATAAATGTTAATGTTTTATGGTTGCTATGTTCTGCTTATGTACTTTCAGCATGGCCGGAGGTACTCGGTAACAACTGAGGCCATGGTGGAGGTGTCCAGGCTTTAAAGGAATGTACTGCAGTGTTTCCTGGGAAGTGGGTGGAGCTGCGCTCTCTCCAGGTGCTGTCCTGAAAGACTCGTAGAAATACCGTTACCGGTAAGTCTAACTAGGTTTTTTTTTTCCTTTTGCTCATTGGGCTCTGATAGTTCTGGTATAGCAGCCTCTTCCACAAAAGATTCAATCCTGCAATCAGTGATGGCAAAGTGGGCCTTATGGCTGAAACCTTGGACAGCCGATCTAGCATCAAAGCAGAATTGGTGCAAGATTCCCTTCGATGGAAAATCTTTGTTTGGCGAGAAACTCGATGATAAAGCAATCTCCAGAGTAACAGGGGGCAAATCTGGCTTACTTCCTCAGGACAGGAAGGTCCGGAGAACAAAGGCCTGTTTATCCCGATTCCGGCAATCAAATTCTAGAGACTTCAGGCAGTCTCGCCCCTTTAGGGACAACAAGAAATCATGGAGAGGTACCAGACATCTTTTTTGGAGTCCCTGCAAGGGCAAGGCAAGACCTGTCCCCCCCATCAGAGTGATTTACAGGTTTTTTATTCCACCCTTTTTCCCCCCCATCAGAGTGATTTACAGGTTTTTTATTCCACCCTTTTTCTGGTGCAGAAGAAAACCGGCGACTGGAGACCTGTAAAAGATCTGAAAAAGCTAAATCAATACATCCATCTCGAAAGCTTCAAGATGGAGTCGCTCCAAACGATCATCCCAACCATACAACCAGGAGATTGGTTAATCTCGATAGACCTGCAGGATGCTTACCTCCACGTCCCTATTCTACCATCCTTCCAAAAATACTTAAGGTTCGCAGTGGGTCATGTCCACCTGCAATTTCAAGCTCTACCCTTCAGGCTGTGCACCTCCCCTTGGGTGTTCACAAAAGTGTTGCTATCTGTCTTGGCCCCTCTGAGAGAGAGGGGATTAAGAATTTATCACTTCCTGGACGATATCCACTTGCTGTCAAACAACCCGAGCCAGCTTATAGTCCACAGGGAGATTCTTCTTCAGCCGTTGTCGGAGTTTGGGTGGCTGGTGAACCATCGGAAGAGCCAATTAGTTCCAACACAACAGATGGTTTACTTAGGAGCAATGTTCGATATGCTCCTAGGCACAGTCTCTTTACCCCAAATGAAGATGGAGGGCATCATTCAGAAGGTATCCAAGATCATACAGAGGTCCCATCTATCAGCCTCACAGTGTCTGAGCCTTATTGGCACAATGTCCTCATGCATGCCTCTAGTTCCATGGTCTCACTGGCATCTAAGACACTTCCAGACGGGATTCTTAATACAATGGAGACGGCAACATCTTTCTCAGACAATCCGTTTAACAATGCTAATGAGCAGGAGTCTACACTGGTGGACGAATCCAGAGAATCTCTCCCGGTCCCATTTGGGTTCCCACTCATGGACCGCAATTACGTTAGATGCGAGTGGCCAGGGGTGGGGTGCCCATTGCAGAGAATTCCAGATTCAGGGAAGATGGTCCTTTCCCACCAGAGGGATAGTGTCCAAGGTCCTAGAAATGAGGGCAGCATTTCTAGCCTTAACCTTTTTGCATCTCAGGTCAAGAGACAGAGAGTACCTCTGCATCTGGACAACAAGGCGGCAGTCTCGTACCTTCAGAAACAAGGGGGCACCCACAGCAAGACACTTCTGAGGGAAGTGGAACCTGTAATGCTCTGGGCAGAGAGGAACCTGGTAGACCTCAGGGCAATGTATCTCCCAGGCAAGATGAACACGGAGGCAGATGTCTTATCAAGGAGGTTTGGGGACAACAACGAATGGTCTCTCCATCCCCATGTGTTTAACCAAATCTCCAAGCTATGGCAGACCCCACAGGTGGATCTCTTTGCTACGCAGAAGAATTGCAAACTCAGGCGATTCTTCTCTCGCCTTCCACATCCACAAGCAGAGGGAGTAGATGCGCTATCTTGTCCTTGGACCTTCAAGACAGCTTACGCCTTTCCTCCTCACCCACTCATTTCGAGGTTTCTCCTCAGACTCCTGAACGAACCAGTCCAAGTGCTAGCAGTGCTACCCTATTGGCCGAAGAGACCTTGGTTTCCACTAGCCATGCACCTCAGTGTGGATCCTCTGATCAGAATTCCTTGTTGACTCAGTGTTGACTGAATCAGTTGTTGACCTAGGGCAGGCTGGCCCATCCAGACCCACAGAAGCTGGATCTTCGTGTATGGAAGTTGAAAGGAGGAGGTTTGAATCGTTAGGCTGTTCCCAAGAGGTCATATCCACCCTGTTGAAAGCCAGAAAACCTACAACCAACACAATCTATGCAAGAATTTGGGACAAGTTCTTATCCTATGCCACAGGGAAAGGATTTGATCCTATCTCTCTTTCCACTGCTGATGTTCTAAGTTTTCTGCAAACTGGTCTTGATTTGGGGCTCAGCCAGAGTTCTCTCAAGGTACAAGTGTCCACAATTTCTGCAGCAACCAACACCAGGTGGGCAGAAGACCCTCTAGTGGTTACGTTCCTCAGGGGAGTATTGAAGTCCTCCATCCAGACTGTCCTTCCCAAAGTGGGATCTTCCTCTAATATTGGAAGTCCTATCCACTCATCCGTTTGTACCGGTTGAAGAGGTCTCAATTTGGAACTTAACTTTAGAAACAACTTTTCTGTTGGCCATTACATCTGACAGGAGGATTTCGGAACTCCACTCTCTGGGCATCGGATGAACATATATCCTTTTTCCCAGATAGGGTAGAACTTTGCCCTCTCAGAGGGTTTACGCCTAAGGTCACCTCAACAGCAAATCTGTCAGAACCATGGGCATTACTAGTTTTCATGGACTCAGAATCAAACTCCTGTCACGAGTTGGACATATCCAAAGTCCTCAGGGCCTACTTGGAATCCACAGCAAGTTTCAGGAATTCTGAAAGATTACTCATCATCCCATGGGGCAAAAAAATAGAGGAAAAGAAAGCTTCTACCAGAACCTTGGCATCCTGGGTTGTCAAACTAATTCAGAAAGCATACAGGGTGAAGAACTTGGAACTTCCGGCTCAGGTGAATGCTCATTCAACAAGCGCGGTATCAGCTTCTTGGGCAGCGAGGGCTAATGTTTCTCTGGAAACAGTATGCAGCCACTTGGTCTTCTCGACACACGTTCCTTAACCACTTCCCGCCCGGCCTATAGCAGAATGGCGGGCGGTGGTTCAGTTATCCTGACTGGGCACCATATGACGTCCTTCAGGATAGCATGCCGCCATGCGCCCGTGGGGGCGCGCATCGGGGCGATCTCGGTAAAGAGCCTCCGGCGCAGGCTCTTTACCACGTGATCAGCTGTGTCCAATCACGGCTGATCATGATGTAAACAGGAAAAGCCGTTGATCGGTTTTTACTCACTCGCGTCTGACGGACGCAAGTAGAGGAGAGCCGATCGGCGGCTCTCCTGACTCTCTCAGATGCCCACACTGGACCACCAGGGAAGCCCCCAGGACCACCAGGGAAGGGGGCAACATGTGGATGGCCAGGTAAATCCCCCCCATGGCCATCCACATGTGCCAATCAGTGCCCACAAATGGGCACTGGCACCGTAATGTAAAAAAATGTAAATGCCCAGCAATGCCACTTATCGATGTCATCAGTGCCCACCTATCAGTGCCCATCTGTGCCACCCATAAGCACCCATCACTGCCGCCTATGAATGCCCATCAATGCCACCTATAAGTGCCCATTAGTGCTGCATACCAGTGCCACCTCATCGGTGCCCATCAGTGCTGCCTTATTAGTGCCTGTCAGTGCAGCCATATCGGTGCCCGTCATTACATTAGAAAACATTATTTCCAAAAAATTTTAACAGAAACAAAGAAAAACATAATTATAAAAAAAGTTGGTGTTTTTTTTTTTTTGTTGCGCAAAAAATAAAAATTGCAGAGGTGATCAAATACCACCAAAAGAAAGCTCTATTTGTGGGAACAAAATGATAAAAAATTTGTTTGGGTACAGTGTAGCATGACCGCGCAATTGTCATTCAAATTGCGACAGCGCTGAAAATTGGCTTGGGCAGGAAGGTGTCTAAGTGCCTGGTATTGAAGTGGTTTTATTTGCTAGAAAATTACTTAGAACCCCCAAACATTATATACAGTTTTTTTTTCTAACACCCTAGAGAATATAATGGCGGTCGTTGCAATACTTTTTTTCAAACTGTATTTGCGCAGCGGTCTTGCAAGCGCACTTTTTTGGAAAATATTCACTTTTTTTAATAAAAAAAATAAATAACTTTTTTATATATCGTGAAAGAGAATGTTGCGCTGAGTAAATTGATACCCAACATGTCACGCTTTAAAATTGTGCCCGGTCGTGGAATGGCGTCAAACTTTTACCCGCAAAAATCTCCATAGGCAACGTTTAAAAAATTATACAGGTTGCATGTTATGCGTTAGAGAAGGGCTAGGGCTAGAATTATTGCTCTCGCTCTACCGATCACGGCGATACATCACATGTGTGGTTTGACCACCATTTTCATATGCGTTTGCTTCTGCATGCGAGCTCGTTGGGACGGGGCGCTTTAAAACATTATTTTTTTTTTTCTTATTTATTTTACTCGGTTTTATTTATTTTTACACAGTTTTTAACAAAAAAAAATTGGGTCACTTTTATTCCTATTACAATGAATGTAAACATCCCTTGTAATAGAAAAAAAGCATGACAGGTCCTCTTAAATATGAGCTCTGGGGTCAAAGTCCTCAGATCTCATATTTGGACTTAAATGCAAAAAAAAAAAAATTATCATTTGAAAAAATTACAACAGAAAAATGTTCCTTTAAGAGGTATGGGCGGAAGTGACGTTTTGACGTCGCTTCCGCCCTGCTATGGTATAGAGACAGGTGGGGGCCATCTTATGCCGCGTACACACGTGCGGACTTTTCCCGGCGGACCTAGTCCAGCGGACAATCCGCCGGACTTTCCAGCTGGCTTCGCCGGACTTTCCGAGCGTGTGGACTTGCCCACACACGCCCGGACTTCTCCGGCGGACAATCCGCTGGACAAAGTCCGCGGGACTTTTGAAAATGAACGGACTTGCCCACACACGGAGCAGTCCGTTCATTTTGAACGTAACTTCAGGTACGTAGCTAGCGTAGGCAGTAAATGCCAGCGCGCTAGCTCCGTCACCTGGCATGGATTTAAAGGGAATCCCCACGCCGAAAAACGGCGTGGGGGTCCCCCCCCCCAAATCCATCTCAGACCCTTATCCGAGCACGCAGCCCGGCCGGCCAGGAAAGGGGTGGGGACGAACGAGCGCCCCCCCCCTCCTGAGCCGTACCAGGCCGCGTGCCCTCAACATGGGGGGTGCCCTGGGGAAAGGGGGGCCGTGCGGACCCCCCCACCCCAAAGCACCTTGTCCCCATGTTGACGAGGACAAGGGCCTCTTCCCGACAACCCTGGCCGTTGGTTGTCGGGGTCTGCGGGCGGGGGCTTATCGGAATCTGGGAGCCCCCTTTAATAAGGGGGCCCCCAGATACCGGCCCCCCACCCTATGTGAATGAGTATGGGGTCCTCCGGGACTGTGACATCACAGGGGGGCGGGGTCACCATGTGACATGAGCATGTGACCCTGTCCCCATGTCCCTATAATAAGTCCCAGCACAGCGCGGCTCTGGCATTCCGGGCAGAGACAGCGACGGGTCAACATCGGAAGTAGAAGAAGAACAAGAAGAAGAAGGCGCCGGAGGCGCGGAAGACGGCGACCGCCGCAAGAACAGAAAAGACCCCGGAAGACCCCCGAAGGCGGATCGAGACCCCCAGACGACGGCGGCGACGACGAAGAAGGTAGCCGGACTTCTCCGCTCGGTAAAAGAGCTTGGTAAATGGCGGAGGAGTCCGGCGAGAAGACCCCCAAGACGGAAGAAGACCCCGGAGCAGTGCAATAAAATATTTTTTCAAAAGTGTGTGTGTGTTTTTGTACTTTACATTTTACACCTTAGGTGAATGGGTAGGGGTACATCGTACCCCATACTCATTCACATAGGGTGGGGGGCCGGTATCTGGGGGCCCCCTTATTAAAGGGGGCTCCCAGATTCCGATAAGCCCCCGCCCCCAGACCCCGACAACCAACGGCCAGGGTTGTCGGGAAGAGGCCCTTGTCCTCATCAACATGGGGACAAGGTGCTTTGGGGTGGGGGGGGCGCACGGCCCCCCTTTCCCCAGGGCACCCCCCATGTTGAGGGCACGCGGCCTGGTACGGCTCAGGAGGGGGGGCGCTCGTTCGTCCCCACCCCTTTCCTGGCCTGCCAGGCTGCGTGCTCGGATAAGGGTCTGACATGGATTTGGGGGGAACCCCCACGCCGTTTTTTGGCGTGGGGAGTCCCTTTAAATCAATGCCAGCTTGCGGAGCTAGCGCGCCGGCATTTACTGCCTACGCTAGCTACGTAACTTGAAGTCACGTGCTAAATGAACGGACTTGCCGATGAGCGGCAAGTCCGTTCATTTTCAAAAGTCCCGCGGACTAGCCTACTAACGGCGGGATTGTCCGCCGGACTGCCAAGTCCAGCGGATAATTTTAAAACCAAACTTAAAACTTTGGTCCGCCGGACTTTGGCGCCAAAAAGTCCGCCGGCGCCCACACACGAGGGGATTGTCCGCTGGACTTGAGTCCAGAGGATAATCCCGCGGGATTGTCCCTTCGTGTGTACGCGGCATTAGTCTCACTCGTCTCAATACCAAGGAAGCGACAGGAACCGATCGCCTCCGCCGCTACCGACGGCTCCGGTAAGCAACGGAGGGCGTGGGAGGGCACCTCTCCTGCCGCGGATAACGGTGATCTTGCGGTGAATCTGCCGCGGAGACCACGATTATCGTAAACACGACTGGCGCCTGTAGAGATCGATATCTCGGTTGTAGCAGCAACAAAAAAAAAAAAAAAAAAAAAAAGGGACGTACATCGTTATGCGCTGGTCGTAAAGTAGTTAAACACTTTTGTGTTGATCCCGGAGCTCTTACGACTGTAGAGTTTGGGAGAAGAGCACTTTGTGCTGCTATGTCTGTATCTGATTAAAATTTTTAATTAAAGCATTAAACCCACCCGTGTGAGCTAGTTATTTATCACATGTATGCTGCCATGGAGGCACCAGGAAAATGGAAAATTGTATCATACTTACCGTAATTTTCCTTTCCTGGTGCCAATCCATGGCAGCATAAACTCCCACCCTCTGTATTCTATATTACGAAGAATGTTGGGGGAGGGACAATGCCCTTTAATTTATGCTATTCACTAGTCCTGAAGGCGGATTAGAGGCGGAGCTCTATCACATGTATGCTGCCATGGATTGGCACCAGGAAAGGAAAATTACGGTAAGTATGATACAATTTTCCATTTTATTGCACATACAAGGGCATACTTACAAATGCAAGTTAAATGTAGGCATCGGAAATGGTAAAAAACTGCAGCAAACGCCGTTACTGGCGTTCCACGAGACCGGAAGTGATGTCAGAACCGAAAGTACGTCACTCCAATGCTTTTCGCCCTCCCACAGGGTGTCATTAAAGGACCTGATTTCCGATTAAGACAAATTACCTTAAATAACAAAAGGGAGTTCACTCCCCTTCATCCCACCAATCAGGCAACAGCGGCCATTTTGTTGGTTGGGAAAACACGTCGCCCATATGGATAGAGCACAATCCAAATGGGAGACAGAAATGCCATGACATTGGTTGGAAAAAACTTCAAATTGGTTTAAACATCAATTCCGGTGTCATGAAAAACATGAAATTCTAAATATTTAATAGCTATAATACAATGAACATACAAAATGTTGAAATAAAATTCGCCACGAGATCACCGTTATCGGCGGCGGGAGAGGTTCCCCCACCCCTGAATAGAAATTAAAAAAGAAAATTAACATGAAAATTAAAAAAATGAAAGAAATAATAATAATGAAATTGAAATAATATGATAATAATAATAATGAAGATCAAAATATATATAGGCATACCTATCTAAACCCCTATATTCTTTTAAAATAATTAAAAGTTGGATAAAAAACAGTTCAAATCCAATTCGATATTTAACCCCATGGGGTGCATCGTCCTCCACTGATGAATCCATTGAGTCTCATTGCGAGAGATGGCTCTCTTGAGATTGCCTCCTCGCCAATGGGCTTCAATTCTGTCGATACCACAAAAGGTAAGGCCACTAGGATCCCTTTGTGGAATAACCTAAAATGGTTGGACAGACTATGGTGTTTGAAGCCCTTTTTGATCCGATTGACATGTTTGCGTAAATGGACCCCTAATGCTCTGGTGGTCCTGCCCACGTACTGTAGTCAACACGGACAGGATAAAAAGGTAAGCAACATGGGTAGTACCACAAGAAATAAACTTTTTGATCTTAAAGTACTCCCCAGACGAATAGGAAGCAAACTCAAATGTTTTCCTGGTTCTATATTTGGACGTTCTGCACATTACACACCTTCCACAACTGAAAAAAACTACTTGATCTAAAAAAGTGACAAGCTTCTTGGGGGGTCAATTATATTAGGTGCCAGTTTCAGCCTTAACGTGAGAGGTTTAGTGTAAATAAACAATGGTTTGGCAGGCAATGATTTGGCAAGATCACTGTCTTTCAACGGTAAATGCCAGTGTTGACAAATCATTTTTTCTATTTGTCTATGCTGTCGGGTGAAACGCAATTCCAAAATCTTTCTTATTTGTCTCTTTTTTTTCTTAAACAGATCATCTCTATTGGTACTCCTCACTGAGAGCAGGGTATTACTAAGCTCCCATGAGGAATATCCCTTTTCAATTAATCTGTCAAAAAGGACTCTCGACTGAATATCAAAATTTTCAATTCTGGCGCAATTGCGCCTAACTCGCATAAATTGACTCTTGGGAATGGAGCCCAACCATCTGGGATGGTGACAGCTCCCCAAGGGAATATGGCCATTTCGATCCACTTCCTTGAAAAAAGTTTTGGTGGGAAGTTGAAGGTCTTTTGATCCTGCCCAAACCTTCTTCTGTCCAGAAGAAGCTACACACACACCCTTTGTGAAACGCGTTGACGTCACTATCGCACGGACGCCATGACGCAATCCCCTGTTGGCGTGCACGAGTCAGACTCCAAGATGGAGTAACACGGAAAGCAGTTCGGATCACTTTGACTGCACAAACCAGTGGACACAGGCATGGACATGCAATCCACATCCCACAAACCGAGAGAAGCATGTTTTAACTCCCGCAGAACGAATCATTAAGGTCATTCTCCTTAACCAGCAGCACCGCATAACACGGACATAGTGTTTGCAATTAAAACACCTGCAGGACGTCCCGCTTTCTCCAGCAAACCGAAAGGGCTCTACAAGTTATCCATAGCCCGCGATGGACGATCTATAACATGCATTGGATGCGGTAATGTATGGTGATGGCCTTTGGTAATATAGAGTGATATTAGAAGATATCACACGGTAACTATTACTGTCCTCCTCAACTCAGTAATTAATGGACATTCTCTGTTAAGAGAGCTATTGAAACTAAAACGGAATGATTGACTTTGTGATAACAGCAACGAGTCTATCTATACACTAATAACCATACATCATGCCAAAAATGACAGTCCCAATGTCCATATGACCCCATTAAAAACCTTATGAACCAATTACCAACACTATCACCTTGAACTATTTGTGTTCTATCTCCTGCCGTTTCCAGCTGAGACAGCCTAATAAGGGAATATTGCTTCATACCCTTTCCTCCTCTTCCCGTGTTTTTTCTCCCCACAGGCTCGAGCCCCCTAGGGGTACTCGTGATATCTAGCCTAACTAATTGGGTCTTGTGGGGGCTTCCCTACCTATAAAACCTATTGATATTCAGCTGCAAGGTTCAGCATTGGGCAATATATCATGAGTTTTCCCTGGCGTCCGGACGATTATATGTAATCCATGTTATATGTTTGTCCTGTCCCCCCAGTATGTGATTGCTTGATTCGGTTCAATGTGAACCGGCAAGCAAACTTATATAAGTCTAGCCCCACTTTTTACATGCTTCAAATTAAAGTTTCACGTATATATGTGATTGAATAAGATCCATGAATAAATGTATATATGATTTTTCATTTAAAGTCTTTTCAAATTATTTTTTCTGACTTTATTGACACATGCAACTATTCAATGAGCCCCACTATTTCTTGTCTCTTACTATTTGAGACGTTCTTTTTTACATATATGCTCAGGGGTTGAATAGCTAGCAGTCAACTTGATCTATATTCACACAGATATATATACAAGCCTCCTTTTTGCTCTATATATTATCACTAGTCTGTATATCCGTTTGCTTTTTCATCACCAATTATGCAGTATTGATTATTGCCTTTTGAATATTATTTCTCTTTCACGGTAGCCATTGCTGCGCAACTTTTTTAATTTTTGTGCATTTTCACATATGATCTTTATATATTTATTTCACAGTGGTGATATTTATCCGCTAGCGCAGCCTATATATTCTATTCATTTTTAAGGCTCATTTAACCTTTGCAGGCAGCAGCAGCGGTTGTGTGCGTTTTATGCGATTTCTTATTCAGCTTATTGTGTTTTAAGTGTTTTGTTTGTCAATAAAAATATCAAATTTATTAGGTTCCTTATCAGGAGCAAACTTGAGGCCCAACTCTAACACTTTGAGCTCATCCAAAGTGAAGGTTGCATCACTCAGATTAACCGCTTCCCGACCGCCTCACGCAGATATACTGCGGCAGAATGGCACGGGCACGGGCAGGCCTTTACGGGGAGAGGTCTGTGTAAACAAACCTCTCCCCGCGCTTCCTACTCTGCCTGTCATTGATCGGCTGTTCCCGGTCATCGGGAAAGCCAATCAATGACGTCAGACGTCAGCCCCGTCCCCTAATGTAAAAAAACACACACACGTCACAGCCCATAACCCCCCCCCCCCTAGTGGTTAACTCTTTCACTGCATGTGTCATTTATACAGGAATCAATGCATTTAAATAGCATTGATTGCTGTATAAATGACAATGGTCCCAAAAATGTGTCAAAAATGTCCGCTGTGTCCGCCATAATGTCACAGTCACAATAAAAATCGCTGATCGCCGCCATTACTAGTAAAAAAAAAATATTAATAAAAATGCTATACAACTATCCCCTATTTTGTAAACGCTATAACTTTTGCGCAAACCAATCAATAATCGCTAATTGCGATTTTTTTTTTTTTTTTTTTTTACCAAAAATATGTAGAAGAATACGTATCGGTCTAAACTGAGGAAAAAAAATGTTTTTAGATATTTTTTGGGGATATTTATTATAGCAAAAAGCAAAAAATATTGCATTGTTTTCAAAATTGTCACTCTATTTTTGTTTATAGCGCAAAAAATAAAAACCGCAGGGGCAATCAAATATCACCAAAATAAACCTCTATTTGTGGGAAAAAAAGGACGCCAATTTTGTTTGGGAGCCACGTCGCACAAACGCGCAATTGTCAGTTAAAGCGACGCAGTGCCGAATCGCAAAAAGGGGCCTGGTCCTTTGGCTGCCAATTGGTCCGGGGCTGAAGTGGTTTAAGTGGTTTTTAAGTCTCTCTCTTTCTTTTTCTGTTGGCCTCCTCTGCAACCTCTCCGTTTGCCATGCCTGGCTCCTCTCTGTGCTGTCTGGGAGTTGCCATGGTATACCAAGGTTTCCAACCTCCTCCGCCACTCGGCTGAGGATATTGTCCTCTTCCCCCTCCCTCTGGGGTGCTGGCTCCTCCCTCTCCAAGGGGGGCCCCCATACCCCCTTTTCTGAAAATCCCCCCTGTAATTAGTACCCGGATGGCCTTTCTGTGTCTCACAGATCAGCAGCGGAGCTGATCTGTGTCTCACCTTTACTGCTGTAGGTCAGCTGGCACCTATTGTTCCACTAGCTGGTGTTCGGCTCTGTGTACTCTGCAGCTATGGGTGTCGCTGCCCCTCACCTGTTGCCTAATATAGGATTCCTTCCTGCTACTTCCTGTCCAGCCCCTCATGTGCTTCTCTATTTAAATCCCTTTCAAACCAGCTACTGCTTGAGCAACATTTGTTTCTGAGCTCCCTTCGTGTAACCTGTCTTAAAAAAAACAGAACAAGAGAGGCGCCACCAGGTCAAAATTGTTAGCATTTATTTAACAGAGAAGGAGTGCATATATCCACTTACATAAAATAAAAAGTAGTTCAGCACATGAAAATCTGTAACCTGTCTTAACCTGACCTCTCGTGAACTGATCTCTTGTGTACCGACCTAGCTTGTTCTGATTACATTGTCTGCAGCCCGCCCTGACCTTGGCTCACTATCCGGCTCCCCTTTGCTTCATCCATCCATCCTTGTCTGACAGTGTCTTCTGGTACTTCCCTAGCGAGAAGGGTGAACACGGGGGTCGTGACCTGGGGTCAGCACGCAGCTAAGCCCAAACCCTCGTGAGGGGGTCCCTGGCAGAATACTGGCTGGCCCTTATACTCCACGCCCTGGGGTATCCTGTGTCACCTGCTCGCCTGTGGTCTCACTGTAAGTAGTACCATGACACTGTGCTCTTTGACGTGGGCCACCTCTAGATTGTGGCGGAGCCCAACCTGGGCTATGCCAGCCTCCTAGATTGTTGCCCAACCAGGGCTATTCCAACCGCGATCATATTAGTCGTGCTGGTTATAACCATCAGGGGAGTAATAATCATCTTGTTGTAGATACCTGTGCCTACATTTAACTTACGTTTGTAAGTATGCCCTTGTATGTGCAATAAATCCCTTTTCATAACATACTTCACTATTGGTCCCTTTCTTTTCCTTATGGGTACCTGCTTTACTCATGACTGAGATTTAATGTGGTAGGATCATTAATTTTCCAATCTTCATCAGCCAATCTTGCCATCCAGTAATTTCCGGTGGATACTGTTCCCAGACTGAAAAGCTGTGTGTCACTGTGATCTGGTGAGTGGGGACACATGTGGGGGTGTTTTGTTACGCCTGAACTTGTCTGCAATTTTCTTTCTTGCATCTTTGTGTATCAGATGTGTCAGAAGTATCCCCTGCAACTTTGCACTTTGGATGTGAAGCAACTATTTATTCATTTTGTTGGATTTTATATTATTTTCACGGTTCACATGGACTTGTTACATATTACTTATTATTGTTTATTTGTTTTCACTTTATATGGGCACATGTTTGTAAAGCGCTGTATTATTTCTTTTATTAGTAAAATCCTAATCCCCAGCCACTTGCTGGGGGTTCAGATTTTTATAGTGCTGAATGATTTATTTATTTATTTATTTATTTACACACTTCCAGCCCCTATAGCAGCCCACTATAGCAGCAGGAGTGTGTGTACTTTAGTAAAGCCGATTGTCGCCTTTCATGGGGAAGTGTTACAGGTGGCTGTGAAGCTGACTATCACTTCCACCACTGCCGCGATGTGCAACCCTCTTCACCATGTTTACCGGGCACCACTGTCCCACCTGCGGGCCCAGTGCTATCATGGTGGGTGGCAATGGGAAGGACGGTGGGAGCTCAGCAGACCTTCGTCCACTCAGCCACCCTCCTGTACAAAGACCGGGAAGTGTCATGTATGACATCAGGGGCGGGCTGGGTTGGGGGGCAGGGTGGCAATTGCCCCCTAGGCCACCCTAACCTATGTAGAAGGCAGCCGCTGCCCGCTGCCTTTTTTTTTTCCATCTGTAGGAAGTTGGGCCGTCGCCCCAGCCGGTTGCTGTTGCATTCTGGGAGTTGCAGTCTGCGCTCAAGCTCCTGAGCGGCACAGAGGAAACTACAACTCTGGTGAGCCTGCATTTATGGACACTGGTGAGGCTGCATTGATGGGCACTGGTGAGGCTGCATTGATGGGCACTAATGAGGCGGCACTGGTGAGGCTGCATTGAAAAACCAGGTGGGCATGGATGAGCTGATTTGGTGGTTCAATGCACCACTTGACTGGACAGGCTGCCAGCCCACCCCTGTATGATGTCACTTCTTGGACCGGGGTTAAGTAAACAAAAATACTTGCACTGGCCCAGCGGAAATTGTTGTTGCCATTTAAAGGGGAACCCCACCTTCTCTCATTTCTTTGCGTGCACTCAAAAACCACTAGTAAACTGCTATTCCTTTAGTCAAGTTTTGAGTACAGTCGTGTTGCTAAATATTGATTTACCTGTTCTCGTATTGATTTTTCTGCTATTGATATAGAGCTGCTTTTATAGATATATTTGTTTACCTTTATTACCTACTCTGCTTTGTGAACTGCAATTTTTGTCATTTATTTAAGTTCCTAATTATAGACAAATAGTGTCTACCACTAAGCATGTGTGTAATTGTTTGCCTATATCCTACAGTAAGGTGAAAGGTACTAGACGCTATGTGTGTCTGTAGTGATTCAATCAACCAGGTGTGTCAGAGGGGCTGAGGGTGTTCTTGGAGTTGAGGCGCAGAACAGGGAACCCAAAATTACAAAGCGGCTCCTTCAAGGGTAGTGCTACACCCATTGCCCCAGTTTTGATTGACAGGGGACCTTAACGCTGCTGTGTTCAGGCAGCATTAAGAGCCCTGTCTCACTTAAGTGTGCCGATCGTCTGATTTGCAGCACTTTATTTTAAAGGTGACAGGACATCTTAATGCTGCTGTGTTCCTCGAAGAGTTTAAGGAAGTTGGACAAGCTGGAGACCACTGGATCATTCCTCTCCCACAGAGAGGCCGCTCAGGCTAAAGCCTCGTTTGTCAGGAGGGAGATGATATAGGCTACTCTTGCTCGATCAGAGGAAAAGTTTTGAGGCTGGAGCTCAAAATGGATGGTGCACTGACTAAGGAACCCCCTGCAGGGCTTGAAGTCACCAGAGAAACGATAAGGCGCTGGCAACAAATTTTTCATAGGGACCGTAAGCGGAGTAGGCACAACCGCCGTCTGCAATTGAGGTTGTTGAACCTGGGATCCAAAGGAGCCCTTAAGCTGTTCAAAGCGGGAGGCCAAACCTTGCAGGAATTGCATCACTTGGGTCTGATTAGACTCCTGTGTCTCGAGTCTGCGGACTACACTCTGCAGCTGATCATCAGCAGGTAGCGACACATCAGCCGTGTCCATGGCCCGAGCAAACTGCCAGGTCATCTGAGGCCAGGTGACAGATGTACACCGTTGGGGTCAGGAGAGCACCGCTAAAGTAGTGAACGCTATGGCTGACTGCTGCGGATGGAAATCTGGGTGGTTCAGGAAAGCAGGTCTGCTGGAGCACCAACACGGATCCCACTGGGAGCTAGAGCATAGAATTCCCCAGGGCCCAGAGCCTAAGAGCCAGTAGGTGTTCACCAGAGCCTCTAATGGTGAGGATGGACTGCGCTGCAACTGGCTCCAGGTTGCGGCCCCAAGGGTCTCCGAGCTCACGGTAGGCTACAGGAGTATAGAGAGGAAGCAGCAGCCCAGGACAACAAGGGATAGTCAGGAGATATGCCAAAGGTTGGGGTCAACTAGCAGACAAGGATAGGCAGAGAACACACCAAAGGTCAGGGTAACAAGCAGGCAGGGATAGTCAAAGAACAAGCCAAGAACAGATGTAGAGCACACAGCAAGCAAGAGACGGGAAACCAAACACACAATATTGCTCAGGCAAGGCAGGCTTGGACAGCATGGTGTTAAATAGTGTATCCTGTAGAGGCTAGGGTGGAGCCACGCTGAGGGAAGATTACTAACCATGCAGGTGTGAGTGCAGCCCAAGGCTGATACACAGACCAGAGGTAAGCAGACAGACAGGGCATGAAGGTATTACTGGCGATTCATGACATCTTGGATTGACTCCCGAGGTTTCCTGGCGGCCCCCCATGTTTGACCGGCTTTGTAAAGTCTGGGTCATCATCCTCCATCCTCGTTCTTCAGTAACTCATTAAGGGAATTGGCTATTCTAGCAAATCCCTCAACTAATCTCCTGTAGTATGATCAAAACCCCAGGAATTACCTAAGTTCAGTCACATTGGTAGGCCTTGGCCAGGAAGTGACAGCTTTTAACTTCTGTGGGTCAGTAGCCACTCCTTCAGCAGAGACAACATGGCCAAGGTAATTAACTGAAAGCTGGTAAAACCTGAAATTTTTCCAGAGACAGCTTCAACCCCTCATCATGGAGTCTCCTCACAACCTTCTCCAGACGTTCTTCATGTTTTTTTGAGAGTTTTTCCAAAGATAATGATATCGTAGATACAACAATACCTCAATTAGGTTCACGTCCCCTACAGTCTTCTGCATCAGTATCTGGAATGTTGCTGGGGCAAAGGACAGACCTTGAGGCATCCTATCAAACTCGAAGAACCCTACTGTGGTGATAAAAGCTGTCTTTTCCTTGTCCTCAGGGTGCACGGGGATTTGATAGTACCCACTCTTCACGTTCAGTGCGCTGAACCACTTCGCCCCCGATAGGCTCTGCAGGGCATCTTCTATCCTTGGAGTGGTGTACTGATCAGCGATGGTCCTCCTGTAGAGTGTCCAATGATCGATGCACAGCCTCAGGGACCCAATTTTCTTCTGCATCACCACTATAGGGGAGACATAAGGGCTCCTAGACTCCCTGATGCCTGATCTCTTCAATTCTGCCAGCTGCTCACATAAATCTTCTAGGTCCCCCAAAGGGATCCATCTGACTCTTTCCCTGAATGGCTCATCTTCCTGAAGGCGAATTCGGGGCTGGGCACTTTTCGCACACCCCACATTACTAATTTTTCGCGAATATATCCTGCCATCTCAGGAACTGTGCTTTGACCTTTTCTTTCCACTCAGGTGATAGTGTGGTGTTTTGTGGGTAAAACTGCTCTATGGAGATTCTGTCCGTCTCTCCCTTCCCCAAATTAGATGGTGAGACTGGGGTGGCTGGATTTTCCTGTCCTAACAGCATTCAAGCCTGCAGCTTCAATGACGGGGCTGTTACATTCCAGTCAAAACCGGTAAGTAGCCATCATATAGGACATTTTGTGTTCCAATACCCCATATCTCCAGTTTCTCCAATTTATGCAGGGGTAAGTGTTTGAGGTGCTTGTCGTAAAAGTCTCTATATAAAGCAGTGTCCAGAAGTCCTTTTGTATAGATGCCTTCTACTTGAATTGACACGATGGGAGAAGATCCCACTAGTTTGTCAGGGAATCTACCAGGAGTAGGGTAGTTAGTTTGTCCTGTCGTCTGTATCCGTGCCCCCTTCTTGATGGGCTTTGCTTTTGTCTCTGTTGGGCCCCAGAGGGCAAGTGTGCATCTACTCTCGGTGACCGGGCACCTGAGGTCAAGGTGATTTTCAGGCGCTTTACAGAGGCTATTTTTAGCACTAAGTGTCTGAAAACCACCCCAGTGTGAAAGGGGTCTAATGGAAATGTCAGGAAAGACCTACTAGAGCAGCTGAACTTTATTTTGGGTTAATCAGAGGCACTTTAAATGATGACAGGTGTGTACTGACTCCTATTTAACATGAGTTTAAATGAATGTGATTGCTTAATTCTGAACACAGCTACATCTCCAGTTATAAGAGGGCGTGCACACTTATGCAACCATGTTATTTTAGTTCTTATCCCCCCCCCCCCCAAAAAAAAAGATTTCAGTTTGTTTTTTCTTTTACCAAAAATATGTAGCAGAATATGGTGGATATAAAAAATCTACAAACCCCTGTTAAAATATCAGGTTTCTGTGATTTTACCTTCGTCTCATTTGTTTACATCACAGAAACCTGATATTTTAACAGGGGTGTGTAGACTTTTTATATCCACTGTATTCTGCTACATATTTTTAGTAAAAAAAAAAAAAAAAATCCCAATAAGCATATATGGATTGTTTTTTTACAAAAGTTATAGCGTCTACAAACTATGGGATTTTTTTTTTGTTTTTTACTAGTAATGGCGGCAATTAGCAACTTATAGCGGGGACTGCGATATTTTGGCAGACAAATCTGACACCTAACCGACACTTTTGACACCCTTTTTTGGGGGACCAGTGACATTATTACAGTGATCAGTGCTAAAAATATGCACTGTCGCTGTACTAATGACACTGTCAGGGAAGGGGTTAACATCGGGGGCGATCAAAGGGTTAACTGTGTGCCTAGCTAATGTTTCAGTGTAGTGGGGAGGTGCTTTTACTAGTGGAAGGCATGGATTGTTGTTTCTGATTTACAGAAACACAGGATCCATGCCTTCTGTACTGTACTTTACATAAGCAGACTGCCATTCTGTCAGTGTACCAAACATTCAGCGGGTGCAGGCAGACATCGTGTCCGTGGTACCCGCTGTGTAAAATCATAGTGGGAGCAAACCGCTGGCAGCGCGTACTCGCGCCCAATACCTGGAAGTGCAGGATCACATGTGTGTATATATACACGTGGTCCTGCACAGCACAGCCACCTTGCAGCAGTAAATCTGTCAGCAAGTGGTTAATGTCGGCTGATGAGTCATCAGTTGTTAAGGACGCGACGGCTGCCTGCTCCTTAACCCACTATTTACTAGTTTCTACCCATTTCTAGCCATGTTGTGCCTCTGCAAAGTTGGACAAAACTGTTGCATTGAAAACATCCAGATGCAACTTTTATGCGACTTTTAAGGGTTAACATTGAAATCTATAGCCCACAAGTCACATGAAAGTCAGACCAAAGTAGTGCCGGAATTGTTTTTTAAGTCGCACAGATATGAACGCTACTCATTAGAAAACATAGGGTGCAAATTGTCATGCCTCTTAGGGGTCCAAAGTCACATGAGAAGTCGCACAATGTGTCCAGAGTTGCATGTTAGTGTTAAGGGCTAGGGTTAGTGGTAATCGTTAGGGTTTTAACCAATTACTGCTAACCTAAACTCTGCTTCTGACCCTTAACCCTAACATGCAACTTTGGACACACAGGTTTCTGTACTACTTTGATGCGACTTTACATTCTCTGACAATCAAGTAGCAAAGTTGCATCAAAGTCGCATTACATGAGCAGAGTTGTCATACTTTCCTAATGGCAAGAAAAAACACAATAAAAATGTAAAAAACATAAAAAAAAATTATTTAAAAAAAAAAAAAAAAACTTGTGTTTTTGGTGCCGGTTCATTGACGAGTCAATGGCGCCCCGCTGCTGTCTCAGCCAAAAGAGGAGGAGAGTCCCGGACAGCTAAGTCTCTCGTGCAACATCAGTTGATGAGGCTGAGGGGGGCTGCTACACCCTTCTGACTTTAGAACCATTTTAATACTGCAATGCTGTTTTTATCTATTCAGGTACAGGAATTTATATATTTTTGGATATATAGCCATTGGAAATTCAAGAAATTTGACTAATGCATGCATTTACATTTACCTAGAGGGGAAAAACATGTCAGATGAGGAATACTCCTTTCTAGCAGTGAAAAGATATTCATGGAAGATACAGCAGACCATGAAGCACAGCACTCCATTAACAACTTGTACATACATGAGCAGCTTACCAACAGTAAATGAATTGGAAGAAGATGCATACCGTTCAAACTGCAGTACTTTAAAAGAAAATTATGAATGTCTTGAACAAACAACAGATGGGACCGTTCAGTCGCAGATAAACCAAGAAAAAATTGCGCAGGACACAAGTCAATGTTCTCTGCATGAGATAACAAACAAAGAAAATCAAATTGCTATTGAGAGAATTCCACCAAGTGAAATCATACTTACTGTAACACCAGAACAAGAAACCGTGATAAACAGGAATAAACAGTCCAGAACGAAGACTTTCAGGAGATACTCTAAAATGAAGAAGCAGAGAAAACTACTAATAGTAAGTACGGAAATAATGTACACTGGTTTTGTGTTTGTTTTTTTGTATAGGGCTCATAACAATTTGAGCAAGTTGTGTTCAGCAAAAAAAATCCAAAGGGGTTGTCCACAAGTAGAGTAGAGGACCATCTAAAACCATATTCTTTTACAATTTCAAACTGCAAATGGCAAAGCTAAGGGAAGTGCAAAGAGATAAATCACTTGGCTTGGTGAATGAAGTGAATGCCAATCATGCAAGCAAAGAATCCTGTTTTTTCTTTTTCCTTTTCACTTATTCTCTAAGATAATTGAAATTTCACTTTGAAATTGAACACGCTCTGCTCTAACTGCAGAAAATACTTGTCGTTTTGTTTTTCTTTTTTTTTTTTTACTGTAAAGCATTACAAGAATCAAAGCTTTATTAAGGTAATAGTTAAAGTGTATTGACATCTTTTACTGGTTGCTGATTTCTTGCTATTGGTAACCAATTTGATTATATTCTATGACATCAAAGAAAACCCTTGCTGAGACTAATTTAGAGGCTGTCAGGGATAACTTCCTGAAAAGACTAGCTGCTGGCTGGTATAATGTTCCAACAGCTTTAGTAATTTGGGGCTAGCCCCACAACTATGCATAAATGTATGCTAAAAGGCACAATTTACTGCTATGCACAATAATGAATGGCTATAGAAATATTACAGTGTGCTTCTATTTGTCTAGAATAGCACCCCAACGAGCATATACAGTAGATGTTAATGCACCTGCACTATAGCACACCACATATTGTTCATTGTGGTGTGCTACATTGTCCAAAACAGTGAAGTTCTATTTTTCTCAGTGTTGACGCACATTACCACTTAAGCCCCGGACCATTTTGCTGGAAAAGACCAGAGCACTTTTTGCGATTCAGCACTGCGTCGCTTTAACTGACAATTGCGTGGTCGTGCGACGTGGCTCCCAAACAAAATTTACGTCTTTTTTTTTTTTTTTTTTTTTTTCTTTTTTTGGTGGTATTTGATCACCTCTGCAGTTTTTTTTTTTTTTTTTTTTTTTTTTTTTTGGCGCTATAAACAAAAAAAAAAAAGCAACAATTTTGAAAAAAAACACATTATTTTTTTTGCTTTTTGCTATAATAAATATTCCCCAAAAATATATATAAATACGTTTTTTTCCTCAGTTTAGGCCAATACGTATTCTTCGACATATTTTTGGTAAAAAAAATCACAATAAGAGTTTATTTATTGGTTTGCGTAAAAGTTATAGCGTCTACAAAATATGGGATAGTTTTATGGCATTTTTATTAATATTTTTTTTTATTAGTAATGGCGGCGATCAGCGATTTTTATCATGACTGCAACATTATGGCGGACACGTCGGATAATTTTGGTGCGATTTTGGGACCATTCACATTTTATACAGCGATCAGTGTGATTAAAATTGCATTGATTACTGTGTAAATATGACTGGCAGTGAATGGGTTTACACTATGCGGTGCTGTAGGGGTTAAGTGTGTCCTGTGGAGTGTTTCTAACTGTAGCGGGATGGCCTAGCTGTGACACATCACTGATCTCTAGGCAGAACGGGGAGATGCTTGTTTACATTAGCATCTCCCAGTTCTTCCTCTCTGTGAGACGATCGTGGGTATCCCCGCGGCGACTCACGGAGCTCCCGGACGGCACGCGCCGCCGGATGACGTGCACACGATGGCACGGCGACAAATTTAAAGGGAGGTACAGGTACGCCCATTTGCCTGGCTGTGCCATTCTGCTAACGTGCATCGTCGTGCGCCGGTCGGGAACCAGTTAAAAGCCCTTTTCAATGGATGGGATGGTATTCTAGCTTGCAAGTCACAGTGATCTAGACAGCAACACACTTCCTGTATTAGGGTGGCTCCGCTATCTATGGAGGAACAACTGACAGAATAACTAACTATCTGGAGTGGGAAGTGTTAGATGGATTAGTAGTTTGAGATGGACTTTACATAAGTGACTGACAAATTAATGCCCAAGTCCAGCTAACACATTTTAGGCAGTTTTTTTTTTTTTTCCTTTGGGGTTAGCCTGTAAACTTGTAAACAAACTGCAACCAGAAGTGATGAAACCCTTTCACTTCCAGTTTGTGATGTCAGAGGGGGAGGAACAACGGATGTTCCGTTCACTTTGTCTAGGGCATGTGATGCGACATTTTTACACACAGGGCTGGCGAAAGTGCATTTTGACACACACACACACATACACAATCCTCCAACACCACCCACCATTGTGACAGGAGGGTATTGTGACATGAGAGGGGTATATGGGCAGTGGGACAGGGAGGGGGCAGTGGGACAGGAGGGAAGCACTGGAGTAGGAGGAAGGCAATGTGGGGCGTAGTGTAATAGTGTGCAGCGTCACAGGAGGCGGGCTGCCATATTGGCCATAAAGCAGAATGGCAGTGCTGCAGAAATCAGTAAAGCATGAGTTATGGTAGAGATACCTTCTTGTTCATACAAAAGAAAATAAAAATGTCTTCACCACCCAGGATTTAGGAGATTTGCTCCCTTATCTGGCTCTTTTGTTGTCTATGGCACTGCACAGCATCCTCTGCATGGAGTCGACACTGGAGAAGCTCTGCACAGCACATGTCCTGCTGAAAGCGGCTGGCATGATGCCAAAGGTGAAGGAGTTCAGGTGACCCTGGATGCAAGCACCGACCGGGTTAATCAGGAAGCCTGCGTTCACTCTCAAAGATATCCTTTACTTCAGCCTGCTGCTTCTCCACCATGTGCTTGTTATCCTCCTGTGGGCTGGCAGAGGCTGAGGGGAGGCTGGGAGCACTTTTCTGGGCTGAGCATGAAGCAGGCGTTCCAGAGTGACCAGTACCAGCTCCTTCCTCTCACACTGCAGAGCCTGCACACTCCTGTTTCCTGCACCTGCATTCATGTTTGGAGCTCCACCGATATCCTGCAGGGTCACCCATCCAGTTACTCAATGTGTCCTTTAAAGAGGCTGGGGGTTCCCTCCTTCAGAATGCAGGCACTTGCTGTGTGATTGGGACTTCGCTGGTAGGAGGGGAGCCAGCTCCTCTGCCGCTTGTGCAAGTGTCTGCCTGGCTGGGGATTTTACTGCCCCACCCTATTCTAGTGCCGTAAGGCAGCTGCTTTAAGCGGTTCTGCACTGACAAAATACATTTTTTTTTTACAGTCTATCAATGTGCAAGATATTAATCTTAGAATAATCTTACCTGTTTCAAAGCTGCAGCATTTCTACGTCCGTTTTTCTCTTTAAATAGTTCTTATAAAAAAATATCCAGAGCGATGTCATTTTGCTTGTGGGCATTTGAATCCCACAAGCAAACTTCCTGGTTCCCTTCGTTTTGAGGAACCAGCATTCAATGCCGGTTCCCACGCATGCTCAGTGGAAGCCACTGAGCATGCCACAGTTACAGCTACGAGCGGTGTTCTGACAGAATCAGTCCGCCTATCAAAAAGTGTCCGCTGTGCAGTGCGCATGCGCCGCGCTTGTGTACAAGGCATTGCAAAGGAGACGCCGAAAGGCTCCGAAGATTCATAGTGTGTTAGTGCGAAGTGAGCATGCGCCATCGAAATCACGCGAGATTTCGCGTCTGACCGCCGCAATGTCTCCTGGAATTAAGTACACGAGATCCCAGGAGACACAGCGAAATAGGAGGAAGGAAGTGACGTGGATCCCCGCTTAGAGCCCGCCCACCGACGCAGGGAGAAAGATAAAGATGAAGGCTGCATTACAGGTACGTTTTACAGATGCAGAATTGAACCAACAATTCTGTCATTTAAGATGTTCTAGAAGCGATAGAGAGTAACTTGATGTGATGTGTGCAGAACCGCTTTAAAGTGGAGGTTCACACAAAAATGGAACCTCTGCTTTTCGGAACCCTCCCTCCCCCTCCGGTGTCACATTTGCCACCTTTCAGGGGGGGAGGGGGTGCAGATACCTGTATAATACAAGTATTTGCACCCACTTGTGGGAATAGACTCCCGCGGGAGTCACGCCCCTTCCCGTCCCCCCTCCCCGCTGTCTCCTGGGAAACACACAGGTCCCAGGAGATAGCGGGGACCAGTTAGGATGCGCATCGCCACTCACGCATGCTCAGTAGGGAACCGGGAAGTGAAGCCGCAGCGCTTCACTTCCTGATTTCCCCACCGAGTATGGTGGTGGCAGCTGCCGAGAGCCGAGCGATTGATCGGCTGCCAACATCGCTGGACCCTGGGACAGGTAAGTGTGCATTTATTAAAAGTCAGCAGCTGCAGTATTTGTAGCTGCTGGCTTTTAATATTTTTATTTTTTAGGTGGACCTACTCTTTTTAAAGTTTTTGTTACCCAAAAAAAAAAAAAAAAGATCCTGTTCCCTTAAAGCATGTCGTACAGCACAGTGTTTATCCTGTGTAATTTGGCCCCTGGTATCACCAGAAATACCTGGCTGATCCTGCCTGGCTATGCCCTCCCCTCTGTAAACTGAGCCTTGACACCATGGTCAGTTTACGTGCCTCTGTCATATGCAGGCCTGCTCTCTGCTCTCCTGGGTCCTCCCCCTCCCTGCCTGTTAGCTCCATTCACTCCCTGATCCTCCCCTCCTGCTGCTCTCATATCTATAGTATAAGTATGCCATCTCATCTGTTATATAACTCTGTGTCCCTGTGCCTGTGCTGTATAAAAAAAGATGCAGATTATACATTTTATATCAGAGCGCTTCTCAGCACTCACGTGACTCCTTGGATCTCTCTCCTCTCCGGCTGACCACTATAGCTGTCGGCCGGGCAGAGGAGAGTGCCGAGGAGTCACGTTAGCCCCTAGAGGGGGTTAACAACCACTTTAAGCCACCTTATGGAAGCGCTGGCCTTGATCACACATTGGTACTGGGCTCCTGAGTGGAACAGGAGAACCTAGTAAAGGCGATGGGCAGCACCACTTTTACATGAGGCGGAAGGAGATCAGGCAGCTGTATAGCGTCTCTGATCACTTTTATCGTGTAGGGAATCGCTGGCAGAAAAACATGATATCTGGATCAGGGCTGCAGCTGACCCAGATATCACAGCTTCAATCCAAGGATGTACAGGTACATACTAAAGACGGGAAGCAGTTAATGTACAGCTATTCACTCTAGAGAAGAGGCACCAGGGGCAGCCCGTCCATTAAGGGCACACAGGCGCTGCCCTCGCTATCACGCCACCCCCTCTATGAATATTGGATATATTCATTCATTGCATGAATCTATCTATGGCCCCCGCTGCCACCCCCCATTCACGTGTCCGGATCCTTTTCAGACGCCAGGCTCCTGAGTTTCACCAGCGGGGGTGTCTTTTTGAAGCACCTGATTAGAGCCATAGGTTCTAATAGGCTTCAAAAAAGGTGGACTTGGAGTGCAGAGCTTTGCGCTTGCAGTCCACCCAGGTGTGTTAGAACCGCAAATATTAATTTGCTTTTCTAACACTGAACCACCTCTCCGGCAATCAGGTAGCGCTGGTCTAATACCCATCACCTGATTGGCTGAAGGCACAGGTGCCCCGATTGGATGCCTAGCAGAACAAAAGAAGAGAGGAGGGGAAAGCATGGAGGACACGGGAGCCGTCCCACAGCTCGCCGCTGTCACCCGCTGCCTGACCCACCACTAAGATGGGGTAAGTGCCGGGCAGACAGCGGGCAGGTGGGGGTCACAGTGGCGGCATTTGATGGCCATAAGCGGCTGCATATGATAGGCACAATTGGCTGCATTTGACGGGCACACGTGGCTGCACTTGATGGGCACACGGGGCTGCACTTGATGGGCACACGGGGCTGCACTTGATGGGCACAGTGAGGCTGCATATGATGGGCACAGTGAGGCTGCATATGATGGGCACAGTGAGGCTGCATATGATGGGCACAGTGAGGCTGCAATTGATGGGCACAGTGAGGCTGCAATTGATGGGCACAGTGAGGCTGCAATTGATGGGGGTTTTTGTTCAGTATTTTTCGGTTTGTTTGCGCCCCCAAAAATTTTGAGCACCAGCCACAACTGGAGGCACTTAAGAGGGAATTTTATTACAATATACAAATACTGTAAATCAAGGGTGACTTCAGAAACTGTAATAAACAGTTTTGTTCTAAGGTCCCTGTGGAGGACACATGGCCACAATTTACGATTATAAAAATAGGTGTTTAATCTTAGAATGAGGAGGGTTCTTTACGGTTCTACAATAACTGAAAATAAAAACCTGAATCTCAATAAATCTAAAAAAAATGATGTCTTCGCCCACCAATTTATGAATGGTCAACTGATGGGGACAAAATAACTTAGTGATCCTCAAAGGATCATGCACGGGAGGCTCTGATGTAGTCCTTAGTATAGATATTGATGGTTCTATAGAGACCTCAGTTTAGATGCAATATTTTATGAGTGTAATTCATAGAGGAATCCAGCAAAGGTGTACATTTTGTCATACAGTGGTCTAGAGGAGGTTGGTTGATCAACGTTTAAAACAGAAGTCCAGCTTTCCTTGTGGGTCAACAGAAAGTCATACATGCATAACCATGCCAGGAAATATCAATCAATAAACTTTGAAATTTTCCCTCACACTGTAGGTGGTGTTCTACAACTGTAAGAAAAGACTAATCCAAAAGCACTATTCCGGGGACTCAATTCCACATTCCCAACAGTGTGACATAGGAAGTCCTTGTAAATCCAATAGTTAGATCATGGCCAATGTTCCAACATCCACAAGAAGCATGTATGCAGCGGTACTTATCAGGTCCTGTTGTCTGTGGTGGTCTCAAGGCAAGTGAGTGTTAATATTCATCCATGAGCAATCCCATCCCATATACAATGCCTTGAAAAATTATTCACCCCCTTGGCTTTTTACCTATTTTGTTACATTACAGCCTTTATTTCAATGTTTTTTAATCTGAATTATATGTGATGGATCAGAACACAATAGTCTAAGTTGGTGAAGTAAAATTAGAAAAATATGTATACATAAAACAATTTTTCAGAAATAAAAAAATTATAATTGGTATGTGCATATGTATTCACCCCCTTTGTTATGAAACCCATAAAAAGCTCTGGTGCAACCAATTACCTTCAGAAGTCACATAATTAGTCAAATGATGTCCACCTGTGTGCAATCTAAGTGGCACATGATCTGTCATTACATATACACACATTTTTGAAAGGCCTCCGAGGCTGCAACACCTAAGCAAGAGGCACCAGTAACCAAACACTGCCATGAAGACCAAGGAACTCTCCAAACAAGTAAGGGACAATGTTGTTGAGAAGTACAAGTCAGGGTTAGGTTATATTAAAAAAAAAAAAGATCCAAATCTTTGATGATGTCTAGGAGCACCATTAAATCTATCATAACCAAATGGAAAGAACGTGGCACAACAGCAAACCTGCCAAGAGACGGCCGCACACCAAAACTCACGGACCGTGCAAGGAGGGCATTAACCACCTGATTACTTTGCACTTAAACCCCCCTCGTGACCAGACCAATTTTCAGCTTTCAGTGCTCTCACACTTTGAATGACAATTACTCAATCATGCAACACCGTACTCAAATGATTTTTTTGTCCTTTTTTTCCCCACAAACAGAGCTTTCTTTGGTGGTATTTGATCACCTCTGGGTTTTTTATTTTTTGTGCTATAAATGAAAAAAGACCGAAAATTTTGAAAAAAAAAGATTTTTTCTTTGTTTCTGTGATAAAATTTTGCAAATTAGCAATTTTTCTTCATAAATTTTGGCCACAATTTATACTGCTACATATCTTTGGTAAAAATAACCCAAATTTGTGGATATTATGTGGTCTGTGTGAAAGTTATAGAGTCTACAAGCTATGGTGCAAATCATAAAAAAAAGATCATGTCTGATGTACTGAGGCTTATCTCATTTCTTGAGACCCTAACAAGCCAGGAGAGTACAAATGCCCCCCAAATGACCCCTTTTTGGAAAGTAGACATTCCAGGGTATTTAGTAAGGGGCATGGTCAGTTATTTGAAGTTGTCATTTTTTTCCCACAATTCTTTGCAAAATTAAGATTTTATTAAATTTTTATTTTTTTTCACAAAATTGTCATTGTAATAGCTTATTTCTCTCACATGGAATGTGCATACCACAAATCACACCCCAAAATACATTCTGCTACTCCTCCTGAGTATGGCGATACCACGTGTGAGACTTTCACACAGCCTGGCCACATGCAGAGGCCCAACATGCAAGGAACACTGTCAGGTGTTCAAGGGACACATAGCATGCACATACCAAGAATTACACCCCAAAATACATTATGCTGAGAAAAGGGTAAACAAAAGCTTACCTGTGGTTGTAGTAGCGCAGTTGTCCACAGGAGGATAGCACTGGTCCAGGCAGCAGGCAGGGACTTGGTCAGCAACAGCAAACACAATTTTTCAGGCAGCAGGCAGGGATACTGTTCATATACAGTCCAGGGTCAGTGCAGAGATATTGTCAGCAGTGCCAAAAATATTGGTCCTGGTAGTAGGCAGGTCCATGTGGTGTGGTTAGTGCGACAGACAGAGGCATGGCAGCAGTAAGTCCTACAGGCAGCAGGCAGTGCAAGTAGGACCTCGTTCAGGACAGAATGGGGACAGGGGTAGAGGCTTCTCCCACCCAAATCTCTTTGAAGACTCCGAGCCTCCAGACCCTAATCTAGGATTGAGAAAACAAAGAAAATTGTTTTCCTAATCCAGAAAAACTATTCTGGAGCCCCTCACATATGTGAGACCCCTGTGTTGAACCCCACTAGTCCAGTAGCAGGGTACAAGATCAGTCCAAGAGGCAGGCAAATATCATGGTCAAACAGTCCAAGGTCAGTTCCAGATCAGGCAGCGGTATGTACAGAATCGGCAGGCAGAAGCATGGTCGAAAAACAGTCCAGGGTCAGTTCCAGATCAGGCAGCGGTATGTACATAATCGGCAGGCAGAAGCGTGGTCAAATAACAAGCCAGGGTCATTTACAGAGCAGGCAGTGGCATAAGGGGTGTGACGGTGTGTAAAGGGAGGAACTAAAAATTTACTGAAGAATGGTAACGGCGAAAACAGTCACCTATGCAGAGGCCTGGTTGGGAAGGACATTCTGCACAATAGTAAGATGTGTCTCTTCTGACTCCTGCTCTGGTACACACCTTACATCTTTTTTGACGTCTTTGTCCTGTTGGTTTGGGAGGGATCTTATCAGGAAAGTGGCGCTCGGAGAGTCGACTAAGGACATCTGATCTGATATTTTCTGGTGGGCCGTTTGGGAATATAAGGGCGGTGAAAACTTCCTCCTGGTAGCCATAGAAGCGTTTGGGGTTTTGGGTGGATTTGTGGTAAAGTACAAATGTATTGTATAAGGCCAATTGAAAAAGATGGATGGCAACTTTTTTGTACCAGTAGCATGTTCGTCTTATGGCAAGGTACGGTTGCCCCCCCATGAACAAATTGTAGTCGTAAATGCATTTGGGTTTCTTTATGGGGCCACTCCTTCTGGGGATTTCCACGAACGTATCATTGTGGATAGAAGACAACATATATACATCCCTTCTGTCCCTCCACTTCACTGCCAGAATCTCCTTATTCCGCAAACTTGCCGCTTCTCCTTTTCTCAAAGTCTTGTTCACAAGACTTTGAGGAAAGCCCTTCCGATTTTTCTTTACAGTGCCACATGCTGGCGTCTTCATCCGGTGGAGGTTGTGGAACAGGGGCAGGGATGTGTAGAAGTTATCTACATACAGGTGGTAGCCTTTATCCAGTAGGGGGTAGGCAAGGTCCCAAACAACTTTCCCGCTGCATCCTAAGTAATCCGGGCAATTAGGGGGCGGCAGCTGGGTACACGGCCAACACAGATTTTCCCCGCTGCGCGCTCACGAGAGCGCGCGGGGAGCCAGGGAAGGGGACGACGTCAATAGACGTAGTCCCGGCATATGAGATCCGCGCTGAAGCCGTCATTTGGCTATAGCGCGGATCTCAGCTGGTTAATCAGAGAGGCGGGACAGAGACCTAAAGTAACCCTGGAGGAGTTGCAGAGTTCCACAGCAGACACTGGAGTATCTGTACATAGGACAACAATAAGCCATACGCTCCAAAGAGTTGGACTTTATGGCAGAGTGGCCAGAAGAAAGCCATTACTTTCAGCAAAAAACAAAATGGCACGTTTTGAATTTGCAAAAAGGCATGTGGGAAACTCCCAAAATGTATGGAGGAAGGTGCTCTGGTCTGATGAGACAAAAATTTTACTTTTTGCCCATCAAAGAAAACACTATGTCTGGCGCAAACCCAAACACATCACATCACCTAAAGAACACCACATTCAGCAGTCGGGACTGGGAAACTGGTCAGAGTTGAGGGAAAGATGGATGGTACTAAATACACGGACATTCTTGAGCAAAACCTGCACCAGTCTGTGTGTGATTTGAGGCTAGGACAGAGGTTCACCTTCCAGCAGGACTATGACCCCAAACACACTGCTAAAGCAACACTTGAGTGGTTTAAGGGGAAACATGTAAATGTGTTGGAATGGCCTAGTCAAAGCCCAGACCTCAATCCAATAGAAAATATGTGGTCAGACTTAAAGATTGCTGTTCACAAGCGCAAATCATCCAACTAGCCCTGAGATTTCTTTTTCATTTGCTGACAATTCACATGCCACAGTGGTTTCTGCTGCTGACAAGACATTTATCCTGTTTAGTTAGGTATACACATTCTCTTCACTTTAGCACTCTATGCCTGACATTGACTTTATTCACATTTTTTTCATACACCTCGGTTTTCACCTACTTTTTTCTAGGGCTTGTATCCCTAGATATATATTTTTGGCTATCTCCCACTTACCCTTGGTCTCCATGTCCGTTCCATCATTGGATCAGGTCAGTCCATACTTGCCTTCATACACAGTTATACAATTTGTCTATTCTGCCCATCTAGCAATGATTGACACATATATTCATGTTAAAGCATACATCCTTGCTTATACATACACAACTATATTATATATATTTATGCCCATTGTGTTATTTCATGGCATTTATTGATATATACATTGTGTTACAGCTGATATCTACCAGTTTACATTGAGACGTCCAAGGGCCACATAACTTTACCCATGCAATGTCTGCCATCCTTTTGTCCCTGGTGGTGACTGTGTTTGGCTTCTCCCCCTCAGCTCCCATGCCACACACCCACCGCTGCCTTCCTTCTGGGAGCCCAGCGGGTGGCACTCGTGCTTTGTCGATTGGTAAGAATGGGGTCTTATTCTTGGCCCCTCCTACCTTTTTGCCTTTACATCCATCACTATGTCACATCTCTCTGTTCATTTAGATACATCAAACCTGCATCTACCCCTGAGGAAGCGAGCTATGGTCTTGCAAAACGTGTGGGTTTCTTGATGCCTGTGCATACTGTATGACATTTTTATGTATTAATGCTATTTTTTACCATGTGCAATTTTATTGGCTTAACTATTGTTTATACCTTCCATGTATGTATACCAACTCTTGAATAAACACTGTTACTGTATTTACTTCTGTTACTTAGTGGCAAATTGTGTTCACCTCATTTAAAGTCCCAGGGTGATTTCTTGTATATTTGGAAAATTAATAAATGGTTTTAAATTTTTTTACAAATAAAAATAGCGTATGGCACAACTGCACAGACATGACCGTCCAGCTAAACTGACAGGACAGGCAAGGAAAGCATTAATCAGAGAAACAGCCAAGAGACCCAGGGTAACTCTGGAGGAGCTGCAGAGATCCACAGCTCAGGTGGGAGAATCTATCCACAGGACAACTATTAGTCGTGCACTCTACAAATCTGCCTTTTATGGAAGCGTGGTAAGAAGAAAGCCATTATTGAAAGAAAGCCATAAGAAGTCCTGTTTGCAGTTTGCAAGAAGCCATGTGGGGGGACACGGAAAACATGTGGAAGAAGGTGCTCTGGTCAGATGAAACCAAAATGGAACTTTTTAGCCTAAAAGCATGTGTGGCGGAAAACTAACAGTGCAGTGGTGGTGGCAGCATTATGTTGTGGGAATGCTTTTCTTCAGCAGAGACAGGGAAGCTGGCCAGAGTTGATGGAAAGATGGATTATTCTGACTCTGATTGTTGTGAAGCGATTTATCCCTTGTGAGACCTCTGTGCCTGGCCTGTATAAGATATAATCACTGAGAACAATCCTCATCAGATAGTTTGAACTCACCAAATACTGATTCCATCCACAAGATGCTTTTATTCTGAACATCAGGTTACAGCAGATGACAGGATACAAACAGATGAATAGGTTGTAGTATTTATGCGGTCAAAAGATATTGTCTGTAGCTTACAATGCAGAATACATGTGCCCTGCTACATGTGGCTTGTTAGCTGCATCCATGACACAGGAAGTACAAACAGGAAGAAGGGTGGAGCATTACATATAAAGGAAGTGTGTCATAACATCAGGGAAAAAGAACATGGGAAACAAGTGCATTACCACAAAAGGTCACTAGATGGCAGCATGTGAACTAAATATAAACTTCCATAGAAAATGGTTAACCACTTCCAGACCGCCCCACGCCGATGTATGTCCCTACTTTGAGGACGGATATCGTTATGGCAGCAACTAGCTGCCATAACCCCTTTATCCCTGTGTTCGGCCGGCAGTCCGGTACAAGATAAAAGTGGTCTCTGCTGCAAATTCACCGCGAGATCACTTTTATCGGCGGCGGGAGAGGGGCCCCGCTCCCGCCGCGATCCTGTGCCCTCTGCCGCGATCCGGAGCTGTTGGCAGTGGCGGAGGAGATCAGATCCTTCCTGTGGCTGTGCATGGAGACAAGTGAGGGGAAGATGGTCACCCATCTCCATGACACTGCAGGGCGGAAGTGACGTCAAAACGTCACTTCCGCCCATAGCTCTTAAAGGGCCATTTTATTTTTTTTCATTTTTTCAAATGACAAATTTTAATTTTTTATTGCATTTTAGTGTAAATATGAGATCTGAGGTCTTTTTGACCCCATATCTCATATTTAAGAGGTCCTGTAATGCTTATTTTCTATTACAAGGGATATTTACATTCCTTGTAATAGGAATAAAAGTGACACCATTTTTTTTTTTTTTTTAAACGGTTGTTGTGAATTTATGAAGAAATACATTTACTGTTCACTGGCAGAAATGTATAATTCCAAAAAGGCCTCAAAAAGACACGTGAACTGAGGTCACAATAACTGAACTATTGCAGACCTTTAAGACACAGTAGAATTCATGTATTCTAAATTGCTACAACTAAACTATTCAAGGTTTTTTACAAGCCTGTATTTAGACAGAAACTTGCAGGACAATAAGGTCCCATTTCCAAAACAAAGGAGATGGGTTCATATATGTGTGGGGGGTAAATACAACTACAAAACCTTTAATTCAAGGGAAGTTTGAGCAAATAAACCGATTGTCTCAGAGAATGAACAGATATCCTAAAGTCAACCTCAATATGGACTCAGATGCCAATAAGACAATGACTAGGATACGAAGTGAAGGCTTCTCCCAACAGGACAAATAATGAGAATAAACATGGGATTGTTCACCCGAATGTTCAAAGTTCATTTGAGACACTGTAAGGAAAAAGATTTGAAATATGTGCAGTCAGAGATATTTTAAAAATACTTATACGGTTAATATAAATCATTCAAAGTATATGTGATATTTGTAGGTCACAAAAGAAAACTATAATTTTAGTATCCGATGAGTTGATGAAATCGGTTATAAAGAAAATATATATGAAAGTGTGATTATTAGTAGAATTGTTTTAGGAACAAATTAGTATTAAGACAAACATATGATCATGATATAAATGTATAAGAATTGAACCTATGCTTAGATAGATAAACAAATATTGATTGGATACCCAAATTATACAGGTATAAAGATAGATAAAAATTGTATGTGATGTTGATAGATATATATATATATATATATATATATATATATATATATATATATATATATATATATATATATATATATATATATATACATACATACATACACATATACACAGTGGTGTGAAAAAGTGTTTCCCCCCTTCCTCATTTCCTGTTCCTTTGCATGTTTGTCACACTTAAGTGTTTCGGAACATCAAACCAATTTAAACAATAGTCAAGGACAACACAAGTAAACACAAAATGCAATTTGTAAATGAAGGTGTTTATTATTAAAGGTGAAAAAAAATCCAAACCATCATGGCCCTGTGTGAAAAAGTGATTGCCCCCTAAACCTAATAACTGGTTGGGCCACCCTTAGCAGCAACAACTGCAAGCAAGCGTTTGCGATAACGTGCAATGAGGCTTTTACAGCGTCCTGGAGGAATTTTGGCCCACTCATCTTTGCAGAATTGTCCTAATTCAGTTACATTAGAGGGTTTTCGAGCATGAACGGCCTTTTTAAGGTCATACCACAACATCTCAATAGGATTCAGGTCAGGACTTTGGCTAGGCCACTCCAAAGTCTTCATTTTGTTTTTCTTCAGCAATTCGGTGGTGGACTTGCTGGTGTGTTTAGGATCATTGTCCTGCTGCAGAACCCAAGTTCGTTTCAGCTTGAGTACACGAACAGATGGTCGGACATTCTCCTTCAGGATCTCTTGGTAGACAGCAGAATTCATAGTTCCTTTTATCACGGCAAGTCTTCCAGGTCCTGAAGCAGCAAAACAGCCCCAGACCATCACACTACCACCACCATATTTTACTGTTGGTATAAAGTTCTTTTTCTGAAATGCAGTGTTCCTTCTACGCCAGATATACTTGGACACACACCTTCCAAAGAGTTCCACTTTTGTCTCATCGGTCCACAGAATGTTGTCCCAAAAGTCTTGGGGATCATCAAGATGTGTTGTGGAGAAATTGAGACAAGCTTTGATGTTCTTTCTGCTCAGCAGTGGTTTTCTCCTTGGAACTCTGCCATGCAGGCCATTTTTGCCCAGTCTTTTCCTGATGGTGGAGGCATGAACGCTGACCTTAACTGAGGCAAGTGAGGCCTGCAGTTCCTTGGACGTTGTTGTGGGGTCTTTTGTGACCTCTTGGATGAGTCGTCGCTGCGCTCTTGGGGTAATTTTGGGCGGTTGGCCACTCCTGGGAAGGTTCACCACTGTTCCATGTCTTCGCCATTTGTGGATAATGGCTCTCACTGTGGTTCGCTGGATTCCCAAAGCTTTGGAAATGGCTTTATAACCCTTTCCAGACTGATAGATCTCAATTACTTTCTTTCTCAATTGTTCCTGAATTTCTTTGGGTCTCGGCATGATGTGTAGCTTTTAAGGATCTTCTGGTGGACCTTACTGTGTCAAGCAGCTCCTATTTAAGTGATGCCTTGATTGTGAACAGGTGTGGCAATAATCAGGCCTGGGTGTGGCTAGAGAAATTGAACTCAGGTGTGGACAACCACAGTTATAGTATGTTTTAACAAGGGGGCAATCACTTTTTCACACAGGGCCATGATGGTTTGGATTTTTTTTCACCTTTAATAATAAACACCTTCATTTACAAATTGCATTTTGTGTTTACTTGTGTTGTCCTTGACTATTGTTTAAATTGGTTTGATGTTCCGAAACACTTAAGTGTGACAAACATGCAAAGGAACAGGAAATGAGGAAGGGGGCAAACACTTTTTCACACCACTGTGTATGTATATTATATACATATACATATATATATATAACCTGTGTCCTTTTCAAATGGACTACATTTTTACAGATATACAATGATAGATTATTTTCACTAAGGTAAAAAAAAAATACACCATATAAAATAAAATATATTAATTTACAGAGAAGCAGCAAAACACATATGAGACACCTAGTGGGTGAAGGTGCTATTACCTTAAAATAATTTCAGACAAAAGCAAACATCACATTTTGCCTGCCAATAGAAATGGGACACATACCTTTTGGGCTGAACATATTACAAGTTTTATTAGCTTATTGTTTGAGGGGTATTTAAGAGACAAAAAAGATACCATAGGGAGAGAGCTCAGGGATCCAACCTGAGAGGAGGCTCACCCTCACCCTGGGGGAAGGGACAATGGGAGAAAGATCTTCCCAGATAGACTGACACCCATGCACCATGCATGAATATATATTGTAACATTCAAGAAGATTCCTGAACCCGGCAGCCATCTTAAGAATCCTGGTAACCAGCAATCCAGACTAATAGCCATTTTGGAATGGGTAAATATGTCATGTTGATTTTATCTGGTATGTTCTCTTAATTATTGATGTATTGAATATTCTAACATTGATAATCATTCTCCAGAATCAATAACCGCCTTTTAGATTTTTCTCTAATATTCAATTTTTTATTATATATTACTTTTTGCATAGTTGCTTTTTATTGGCAAACAAATGTCTAAAGTATTTCGCATTGTTCAACGTAACTTACCTGCAGCATAGTAACGGCTGGGTGTGTGAAATACAGACATTCTGTTAAATTGTCAAGTATAAGGTTATTGATTCTACTGAAGAAGTTATCATGGTGATATTGTGTCCAAGGTACTACTACACCCAGTTTGAGGGTATTTCCATTAACCAGTTAACAACCGGCCCATAGCCGAAAAAAAGGCTACAGGGCGGTTGCTTAACTCTGGGAGGCCGTTAATTAACGGCCTCACAGAATTCTGCTCTTGCGCGCCCCCTGGTGCGCGCACTCGAGAGCATCCATGATCGCCGGGTCCAGAGGACCCGGCGGATCATGGATCACGGTAAACGGCCGCTCATCGCGGCCGTTTACCACGTGATCGCTCCGTCAAATGACGGAGTGATCACATGTAAGCAAACCGGCGTCATTTCATGACGCCGGTTCCTCTCTCCTCCTCTCTCTGTACCGATCGGTACAGTATGAGAGGAAAGGGGGAGGGATCGGTGGCAGCAGTGCTATGGGCGGGATCTGTAGTGCCCACAGCCTGCTCTGCCACCACCGATCCATCCATCCATGCTCAGCCATCCCTCCATACCCTGCAATACCCAGCAATAGCCTGCAGTGTATTGCTGGGTATTGCAGGGTATGGAGGGATGGCTGAGCATGGATGGATGGATTCTCTGCCATACCCCGCGATACTCTGCCATACCCCGCGATACTCTGCCATACCCCGCGATACTCTGCCATACCCCGCGATACTCTGCGATGCTCTGCCATACCCTGCGATGCCCTGCGATACCCTGCGATGCTCTGCCATACCCTGCGATACTCTGCAATACCCGGCGATACTCTGCGATACTCTACCATACCCTGCAATACTCTACCATACCCTGCGATACTCTACCATACCCTGCGATACTCTACCATACCCTGCGATACTCTACCATACCCTGCGATACTCTGCCATACCCTGCGATACTCTGCCATACCCTGCGATACTCTGCCATACCCTGCGATACTCTGCCATACCCTGCGATACTCTGCCATACCCTGCGATACTCTGCCATACCCTGCGATACCCTGCGATACTCTACCATACCCTGCGATACTCTACCATACCCTGCGATACTCTACCATACCCTGCGATACTCTGCCATACCCTGCGATACTCTGCCATACCCTGCGATACTCTACCATACCCTGCGATACTCTACCATACCCTGCGATACTCTGCGATACTCTGCAATACCCTGCGATACTCTGCCATACCCCGCGATACTCTGCCATACCCTGCGATACTCTGCCATACCCTGCGATACTCTGCCATACCCCGCGATACTCTGCCATACCCCGCGATACTCTGCCATACCCTGCGATACTCTGCCATACCCTGCGATACTCTGCCATACCCTGCGATACTCTGCCATACCCTGCGATACTCTGCCATACCCTGCGATACTCTGCCATACCCTGCGATACTCTGCCATACCCTGCGATACTCGCTACGATCAAAGCCAGGATCGTTTTTTTTTTTTTTTTTTATTTCAGGCTTTCCAGCCTAGAGGTGAGATGTGGGGTCTTATTGACCCCATATCTCACTGTAAAGAGGACCTGTCATGCCATATTCCTATTACAAGGGATGTTTACATTCCTTGTAATAGGAATAAAAGTGATCAAAAAAATTTTTGGGGGGAAAAAAAGGGTCAAACTAAAATAAATAAAGTAAAATGAACAATAAAATATATATATATATTTTTTTAAAAGCGTCCCTGTCCCCGTGTGCTCGCACGCAGAAGCGAACGCATACGTAAGTCCCGCCCACATATGAAAAAACGGTGTTCAAACCACACATGTGAGGTATCGCTGCGAACGTTAGAGCGAGAACAATAATTTTGGTCCTAGACCTCCTCTGTAACTCAAAACATGTAACCAGTAAACAAAATTAAAGCCTATGGGGATTTTTAAGTAGCGAAGTTTGGCGCCATTTCACGAGTGTGTGCAATTTTGAAGCGTGACATGTTGGGTATCTATTTACTCTGCGTAATTTCATCTTTCACATTATGCAAAAACATTGGGCTAAATTTACAGTTTTGTTTTTTGTAAAGCACAAAACATTTTTTTTCCAAATAAAACACGTTCGAAAAATTGCTGCGCAAGTACCGTGCTAGATAAAAAGTTGCAACGACCGCCATTGTATTCTCTAGGGTCTTTGCTAAAAAAACATATATAATATTTTGGTGTTCTATGTAATTTTCTAGCAAATAAATGAGGATTTTTACATGTAGGAGAGAAATGTCAGAATTGTCCTGGGTGCTCCAGAACACCTGATGGTGCTCCCTGCATGTTGGGCCTCTGTATGTGGCCACGCTGTGTAAAAGTCTCACGCATGTGGTATCGCCGTACTCAGGAGTAATAGCAGAATGTGTTTTGGGGTGTAATGTGTGGTATGCATATGCTGTGTGTGAGAAAACACCTGCTAATATGACAATTTTGTGAAAAAAAAAAAAAAAAAAAAATTAAAAAAAATCTTGATATTGCAAAGAATTGTGGGAAAAAAATGACAACTTCAAAAAACTCACCATGCCTCTTTCTAAATACCTTGGAATGTCTTCTTTCCAAAAAGGGGTAATTTGGGGGGTATTTGTACTTTTCTGGCATGTTAGGGTCTCAAGAAATGAGATAGGCCGTCAGTACTTCAGGTGTGATCAATTTTCAGATATTGGCACCATAGCTTGTGGACTCTATAACTTTCACAAAGACCAAATAATATACCCCAATTTGTACTTATTTTTACCAAAGATATGTAGCAGTATAAATTTTGGCCAAAATTTATCAAGAAAAATTACAAATTTGCTAAATTTTATAACAAAAACGAAGAAAAATTCATTTTTTTACTGAATTTTCAGTCATTTTTCTTTTATAGCGCAAAAAATAAAAAACCCAGAGGTGATTAAATACCACCAAAAGAAAGCTCTATTTGTGTGAAAAAAAGGACAAAAATTTCATATGGGTACAGTGTTGTATGAATGAGTAATTGTCATTCAAAGTGTGAGAGCACCGAAAGCTGAAAATTGGTCTGGTTATTAAGGGTGTTTAAGTGCCCAGTGGTCAAGTGGTTAATTGTCAAAATGTTCAAATAATGCCATCTGTATTTTAATTTCATGTAAATATTTGTTTTCTGTCAACCAATAAATGTAACTATTTTGTACGATCACTTGTCTCCGTGAATAAGTTTCACATATATAGACTGTGTCATATAGATTGATTTTGTATCTTAAAAATACCTTTTGTTAAAAATTACTTAATAAAAATGTGCGGGAAACTGTCCTTAAAAAGCACAACACGGTGTAAAAATAAAAGTTAAAATAAATAAGAAAAAAAAAAAAAGTTTTTAACCACTTCAGCCCCGGACCAATTGGCAGCCAAAGGACCAGGCCCCTTTTTGCGATTCGGCACTGCGTCGCTTTAACTGACAATTTTGCGGTCGTGCGACGTGGCTCCAAAACAAAATTGGTGTCCTTTTTTCCCCACAAATAGAGCTTTCTTTTGGTGGTATTTGATCGCCCCTGCGGTTTTTATTTTATGCGCTATAAACAAAAATAGAGCGACAGTTTTGAAAAAAAATGCAATATTTTTTGCTTTTTGCTATAATAATTATCCCCAAAAAATATATAAAAAAACATTTTTTTTCCTCAGTTTAGGCCGATACGTATTCTTCTATATATTTTTGGTAAAAAAAAAAAAAAAATCGCAATTAGCGATTGATTGGTTTGCGCAAAAGTTATAGCGTTTACAAAATAGGGGATAGTTTTATAGCATTTTTATTAATATTTTTTTTTTTACTAGTAATGGCGGCGATCAGCGATTTTTATTGTGACTGCGACATGGCGGACACATCGGACATTTTTGACACATTTTTGGGACCATTGTCATTTATACAGCAATCAGTGCTATTTAAATGCATTGATTCCTGTATAAATGACAGTTGTAGTGAAAGAGTTGACCACTAGGGGGAGGGGAGGGGTTATGGGCTCTGACGTGTGTGTGTGTGTTTTTTTACATTAGGGGGCGGGGCTGACGTCTGACGTCATTGATCGGCTTTCCCGATGGCCGGGAACAGCCAATCAATGACAGACAGAGTAGGAAGCGCGGGGAGAGGTTTGTTTACACAAACCTCTCCCCGTTCTTCAGCTCCGTAACCCGATTGCGGGACACCAGCGGCGATCGGGTCCGCTGGTCCCGCGGCCGGGGTCACGGAGCTCCCGACCGGGTCGCGAGCGCGACCCACGGGCAGGCATTTAAAGGGCCACGTACAGGTACGTGGTTTTGCCTGCCCGTGCCATTCTGTAGACGTATATCTACATGAGGCGGTCGGGAAGCGGTTAAACGTGCCCGCGATCGGTAGAGCGAGAGCAAAAATTCTAGCCCTCGACCTCCTCTGTAACGCAAAACATGCAACCTGTAGAATTGTTTTAAATGTCGCCTATGGAGATTTTTAAGGGTAAAAGTTTGTCGCCATTCCACGAGCGGGCGCAATTTTTTTTTTTTCAATAACAGTTTTTATTTGGTATTATTCCAGATACAGTTTAAATGCAATATTCGTTCAAGTTGTACAATAAAAGCATATTTTCTTAACTTACACAGCTGTGTTACTTTCTGATTACATAGTTACTCTCTGGTATCCACGCTTTTCATAATATAAGTCAGGTTATTTGGTTAATTATTCATGTTGCTATCAATCAAACCTTTTAACTTGCAACTTGTAAAGTAAGTGGGAGTGTGAGCACTCCTGAGAAGAGGGGGGAGAGGAGGAAGAGAAAAAAGAGGAAGAATAGAAAGGGAGGGGGGTTTGATAGCTTGTCGTCAGCTTGCGCTAGTATCCGGATTTCTTTGTTCCTCCCGGCGGTGCCACAGGTCCCAGACCAGGTTGTGAGCGTCCAGGCGGTCCCTAATTCTCGCTGTCATTTTTTCCATTAACTCTACATCCCTTATCCTAGAATATAGGGCTTCTTAGGGGAAAGGGGAGCTGCGTTTCCAGTGCAACGCCACCAGGCAATGTGCTGCTGTAAGGACGTGTCTAACAAATTTCTTCTGTGGAGCTGGTGCTTTCAGTGGCAATAGTCCCAGCAGAAAGAACTTAGGGGCAATAGGGACCACCTGTTCGAGGAGACGGGACCGAGATCAAAAGGGGGACTATCTGTGGGCATTCCCACTAAATGTGGAATAGTGTTCCCTTGGCTCCCATGCAGCGACAGTAGCGGTCTGAACTAGTCGGATAGATGGCATGGAGCAAATCTGGGGTCATGTACCAGAAATATAAAACTTTATATGTATTTTCTTTTATAGAGCGTGCAAATCGAGCTCTTGGATGCTTGGGTCCATATAGTCCTCCACTGATCCATGGGTATCTCCTCAAAGAGCCTTTTCCCACTTGAGCATGTATGCATGCTTACCCATTGTTGCAATGGGCCATTCGTTAAGAATTTTATTGTCAGAGATCAGGCCTCTCTGGGCCGAGCCTGCTAAAACAAGGCTTTCAAAGGTTGTGGGTGGGGAAAATTGTAAGTTCGGTGCGAATGTCAAGGCGTAGTGGCAGATTTGGAGATACCCATAGAATACTTGTTTCGGCAAGTCAAATTTAGTCTGTAGGTCCGCAAATGATTTCAGTTTACGTGTGCGGGGGTCTACCAAATTTCCATAATGGAAAAGGTTTCTCGTAGTCCAGGGGGAGGACATCTGGTGTGTCAGGCTATCTGGCATTTCGGGGTTGCAGGCGAAGGAGGTCAGGAGCGAGCTATCCGAGGACAGTTTATGTTGACGCGTCAGTTTGCGCCATAGTTTTCTTAGCTGCATCATAGGGCCAAGTAGCCGTGCAGGGTCCACCTCCGTGTTTGCACTCCATAGTAGACTGTTTGGGTGTATTGGGGCCAGCCACAGCTTCTCTATTTCGGTCCACTTATTATAGGATCTGAGCGTGAACCAGGAGGTGATCGCCTTCAGTTGCGCCGCTTAAAAGTACCGAATAAGGTTGGGGAAGGCTAATCCCCTATCTGACCTGGCCGCCTGCAGTACTGAGCGTGGGATCCTGTGTCTTTTATAGTTCCATGTGTATTGTAAGAGCTCAGTTTGTAAGTGCTTTAGTTGGCCGTAGGGGATCGGGACTGCACAGTCTGGGTCAGGTTCAGGGTGAGGTTGTTGACAAAAATGTAATCTATACGGGAGTGTGTATGATGTGGGGCTGAATAGAAAGTGTACTGCCGGTCGCCAGGGTGCAGTGCTCTCCAAGCGTCCAGAAGGGCGTATCGCCTGGTTAGCTGACGGAACAGCTTTGAATCTCTGAATGCCCGAGTTGTGGGCGCTCTGGAGCCCAACCCCTGGCGGTCCGAGAGTAATCTAATTCATTCAACAAAGTCCCCTCCCACCACCAACACCACGTGTTTGGTTCGAAATAGGCGAGTGAGTACCTTATTCAGGAACCCCGTTTGCCTGACATTTGGGACAGAAACTGTGCAGAGTGTGATCTCCCTATCCTGCCATAGGCCCCGGAGGATTAAAAAGTGGCCCGGAGGGTCGCTATAATGGGATGAGTGTCTAAAAGGTGATCCCTGCTTAATCAGGATGGCCACCCCCGCTCGCTTATGAGGTCCTGATGAGAGGTAAATCTGGGTATAGTATTTGGAGGCAAACGCGAAGGAACCGTCTTTATCTTAAAGCGGTTCTGCACACATTTCATTTAGTAAATCTCTTTGCCTTTCAAATCAGGCAAAGAGTACTAAATGAAATGTGTTTTTTTTTTTCCACTTACCTTGTAATCGCTGACTTCCTGTCCTCTGTCTCTGCGGCGGTGGGCGGGGTCTCTGCGTCGATCGCCGTCACGCCGCACTGTCTCCTGGGATCTGGTGTCATTGATCCCAGGAGACAGTGCGGCCATCTTCCGAAATCTCGCGAGATTTCGGTCACATCTTCCGAAATCTCGCAAGATTTCGGTCACATCTTCCGAAATCTCGCGAGATGTCGGCAGATGTGCCGAAATCTCGCGAGATTTCGGAAGATGTCCGGGAACGTGAGCTACTCTTTGCCGTTACTGCGCACGCGCGAGATCCGCGCAGTAACGGCGGTGCATGCTGGGCCATCTGAAGTGCCTGTGTGGGTTCACATGCCCACAGGCAAGATGGCCCCCAGCAGGACAAATTTTTTTTAAATTATTTTAAATGACGAAAACCGGCAGCAGAGAGGCACAGAAATGGGACACGTGAGTACCTAATTTACATGTCATAATCTACTGCACTGCACTAAATATAGGAAAACACTACAGACAGTGCAGAACCGCTTTAATGGGTTTCCTGCACCATGATGTCTGCCCCTGATTGCCCAAACTCCCTCAATGCCAGATGCCTTTTACGGTTCAGACCGTGAACATTTAGTGAGTAAATCTTAGCCATGGGAACTCGGGTGGGGGGAATAGATACTTATCTGACGTAGATGTAGACTTTCAGGCCATCCTCGGTCCGTGGTAGGCACCGCGCGGGAGGAAATCCGGGAAGATAGTTGATATCTGTGGCCGAAACAGCTGGTGACACAGAAAGGAGGGGGGTAAGAAAAGCTAGAAAGGAACGAGAAGTGGTTAGTAAAATAAAACCATAGATTAACAATAATAACATCACTATCAGACCTATGTAGGCCATCCGGCCTAGGTCAGAACGGCTTCCCATGAGTCTCTCCGATCCAGCCCAATCGGGATGAGTCAGAGAGGCCCAGGGGAACCCAAAATTAGAACTGTAAAAATGTGCAGTCCGTTTTATACATAAAAGTGTTTAAACTGAAGTAGGGGGGTGGAAGGGGTAGTCCGGGAGGTCTCTCTAAAGTCTCTTCAGAGACAAGCCCTTAACGTGAATCAGGTCTGTAGCCAGGGCGCTAGAGGTATAATAGTTTGTGGCCCATTGCTTGGATTACTTCTGTGGGAAGTTCAATGGAGAACATGGAAGGGAAACAAAAATGTTTCTGAGGGAGGTTTGTATTTCTTCGGGCAGGTGTGGTTGTCTTCATCGCTGCTGTGGACACCGACCCCTTGGGGACTTTTCCGGGCCACGGGAGCGCTTCGGTGGGGGGACTTTCTGCCAGATCATTGGTGGTGGGGGCGGGGTGGCGATCAGGTCCCAGTCCGGGAGCTGGGGGGGGTTCTAATTTCCAAGGTGTTGCAAAAGGGGGCCAAATCCTCCGGATATCTCAGAATCGCTGTTTTGCCTTTGTGTTTGGCGGGAAAAAGCTGGAGGGAAATCCCCAGCGGTAGGGGATATTTTCTTCTGGTAGGGTGCGCAGTAGTGGTTGAAGTAGTCTGCGTTTTTGTAGGGTGATCCAGGACAAGTCCGGAAACAGCTGGATTTGGTGGTCTCCAAGTGTCACCTTGTGGGCGAGGCGGACCTGCCTCATGATATTCTCCTTCAGGGGGAATGACGTGAGTCTGCAAATGATGTCAAGGGTTTTGGCGTTAGTACCTTTTGGGCTTCAGTGCCCGGTGTGCTCTGTCCATTTCAATAGGATTAGCAGGAGGTTTTCCAGTCAGGTTGTTAAAGAGGGATTGTAAAGTGGTCTGGACGTCCTCTGGTCCTTCTGTTTCTGGGACTCCCCGGACACGGATGTTGTTCCTGCTCCCCCTATTGTCCAGGTCCTCTACATGACGTTGCATGTCTCTAAGAAGGGAGCGATGTTCTGATCCTTGGAGTTGGGTTCTGTGTATCTCAATTTTGGTTTCCTGGATTTCCTCCTCCGCCATTTCAACTCTATCAGCTAGGTGCTTAAGGCCCGACTGGAGGGTCTGGATCTCCGACCTACAGGTTGTTTTCACGTCTTCTACGAGTTGTTTGAAATCATCCTTAGTCAGCATTGCTTGAAGATAGACTTGCCACTGCGGGGGGTATGGGGGGTAATGCTCCCTCCCCTGTGCACTGTGGTTGCTTTCAGGAGAATTTTGGGATTGCCGGCTGGGTCCCCATGAAGGGTTCGGGGATGGGTGGCGAATGGGTGGATCTTCCCAGGGTTCGCTCCAGTCTGGGCTTTGCGGTGGGAGTTGGGAGGCCCGTCTCGGAGTAAGTGGAGGGTGTGTGAGGGCCGATGCACTGGCAGCTTGTGCATACGAGAGGGCTGATGCCACCTGAGGGCCTTGTGGGCTGGGGCCCCGTGGACCAGGTAGTCCATGTGTCCCAGGTGGAGAGGGGCCTGGTAGAGGATTTGTATTTGGGGTAAAAGTCTCTGGGTGCTCACAAAATGAGAGCTGATGGGCCTGACCTGGCAGGGATGGGAAGTCCTCCATGTCCCCTGAGAAGGCCTGGGAGCTGCTGGCTGTATCTGCGAATCCTGGGTCAGAGGCTGTGCGGAGTAGCTGGGGGAAGGCCGCTGTACACTGGGTGTACTGTGTCTGCCTCTGTGGGAGTCCCAAGATGGCTGCCGGGAGTGCAAGGTGAGAGGATTCAGGTATGTGTGTGGGCCCATACTGGGGACTCACCGCTCCTGGGGCCCGGGATGTTCCCTCTTCTGTTGGGTGATGTCTGTGTGGGCTCTGGGGGTCCCGATGGCGTTCCGGTGCCGGGATAGAGCGCGGATGGAGGGTTGCGGCCTTCTCTGTTGCGCCGGCCGGCGCCATCTTGGTCTCTCCACGCGTCGGGGTGCCTGGCTGTGTGAAGTATTCCCTCAGGTCGGACGATGATCCCGGAAGGGGCTGCGAGGTGCCTCGGGGTCTAGATGAGCGGGTCGTCCTTGAGCCACCCATTTTTTGTTAATTTAGTGCCTCTTCTGGGCTCTGTAGCTGCGGGCTAGGAGAGAGCTCTGTGCCTACACCTCCATTCAGCTCGGGTTCCAGCCACACCCCCCCCCCGTGGGCGCAATTTTGAAGCGTGACATGTTGGGTATCAATTTACTCGGCTTAGCATTATATTTCACAATATAAAAAAATTGGGCTAACTTTACTGTCTTATTTTTTTAATTCAAAAAAGCGTATTTATTTTTAAAAAGTGCGCTTGTAAGAACGCTGTGCAAATACGGTGGGACAGAAAGTATTGCCGCCATTTTATTCTCTAGGGTGTTAGAAAAAAAAATTATAAATGTTTGGGGGTTCTAAGTAGTTTTCTAGCAAACAAAAATGTTTTTAATTTGTAAACACCACATGTAAAAAAGAGGCCCGGTCTTAAAGTGGTTAAGGAACAATCTATATAAATTCTATGCCCCGTTGGGGCAGCACACTAGCCGGCTGGCATGGTAAATGTCAATATATACATCAGAACGGTAGTTATGCAACTGCAAATAACAAACAGTGTAATTTTCTAGATGTCTTAAAGACATGAAAGGCATATAAAGAACATGCATATAATGCAATAACTTTTAATTCAAGGCTTCAAGATATGTCAACTAAAGTCCAAGACACTTTCTTCTTGAAGTCACAGGTAGGATCCAGCAGAGTAGGCAAACAAGTTAATTCTCTAAAGGGTAAGAGCAGAATAAGTTCTGTGATAGGTCTGAAAGTCTTTACAGTCCCTTGTCTTGAAACCCTTACCTCCACTTTACGTACGTTACCGTCATCACTAGGAATGCTCTTTACAATAAGTCCCATGGGCCATTCGATTCTTTCAGCTTGCTGGTCCTTAACCGCTTCCCGACCGCCCACGGCATATATACGTCAGCAGAATGGCACGGGCAGGCAAAAGCACGTACCTGTAGGTCCCCTTTAAATTGCCTGCCGCGGTCGGGAGCTCCGTGACCCCGGCCGCGGGACCAGTGGACCCGATCGCCGCTGGTGTTCCGCGATCGGGTCACGGAGCTGAAGAACGGGGAGAGGTATGTGTAAACAAACCTCTCCCCACGCTTCCTACTCTGCCTGTCATTGATTGGCTGTTCACGGTCATCGGGAAAGCCGATCAATAACGTCAGACGTCAGCCCCGCCCCCTAATGTAAAAAAAACACACACACACGTCACAGCCCATAACCCCTCCCCTCCCCCTAGTGGTTAACTCTTTCACTACAACTGTCATTTATACAGGAATCAATGCATTTAAATAGCATTGATTGCTGTATAAATGACAATGGTCCCAGAAATGTGTCAAAAATGTCCGATGTGTCCGCCATAATGTCGCAGTCACAATAAAAATCGCTGATCGCCGCCATTACTAGTAAAAAAAAAATATTAATAAAAATGCTATAAAACTATCCCCTATTTTGTAAACGCTATAACTTTTGTGCAAACCAATCAATAATCGCTAATTGCGATTTTTTTTTTTTTACCAAAAATATGTAGAAGTATACGTATCGGCCTAAACTGAGAAAAAAATGTTTTTTTATATATTTTTTGGGGATATTTCTTCTAGCAAAAAGCAAAAAATGTTGCATTTTTTTCAAAATTGTCGCTCTATTTTTGTTTATAGCGCAAAAAATAAAAACCGCAGGGGCGATCAAATACCACCAAAAGAAAGCTCTATTTGTGGGAAAAAAAGGACGCCAATTTTGTTTGGGAGCCACGTCGCACGACCGCGCAATTGTCACTGCATTAAATCGATGCAGTGCCGAATCACAAAAAGGGGCCTGGTCCTTTGGCTGCCAATTGGTCCGGGGCTGAAGTGGTTAAGCAGAACAAGATCTCACACTTGTATGTTAGGGTTCAGCCGTTAACATTTCCTGCGTCCTTGCAGAGTAGAAAGATACTCCATCTTCCAACGATTCCAGAAGCAGTTGGCGAGGTGTTGTACTCGTTTCCACTGGTCATAGCACACATTTCCTGTTTTAAAGTTTCCAAGAGGAACAGGAACAGACCCAAGCTTCTGGGTAAAAAGAGTAGCTGGGGTAAGGATAGTTGGGGTCTCTGGATCTTTGGACACTGGAACAAGTGGTCTTGAATTAATTATGGTAGGTGCCTTTGCCAGGAACGTGGTTAGAATCTCGTGGGTAAGTCTTGTGGAGTTAAAATCCATAAGCATAGAGTCCAATATTTTACGTGTGATGCCTATCATTCTCTCCCATGAGCCACCCATGTGGGAAGAATGAGGAGGATTGAAAATCCATATACAGCCTTTTTCAGCTAAAAAGTCTTGGATTGGCCTAGAGTTGAGCTTTAACTCTCGACAGGCTCCCACGAAATTAGTTCCACAGTCAGATCTTAGTGTCTTGACTGGTCCTCTGATGGCTAGGAATTGTCTTTAAAGCATTGATGAAACTTGAGGCATCCATAGATTCTATTACTTCAATGTGTACTGCACGCACACTCATGCAAGTGAACAGCACTGCCCATCATTTGCTATTTGCTTGGACACCTCGAGTTCTGCGGGCTGTTACCATCCATGGCCTAAAAGACATCCAAACCAACATGAGTGAAATGTGGGTTAGTATGTAAAGCTGGCAAATCTGGCATTTGCTGTTGCTGGTGTTTCCTTCTCAGTTTGCGACACTGAACACAGTGCAGTGTAGCTGTGATCTGCCCTTTTGCTCCTATAATCCAAAGGCCTGCAGCTCTTATGGCACCCTCTGTGAAGTGTCTACCTTGGTGCTTAACCCCTTCATGGTAGTGCCGTATGAGCAAAGTGATGTGATGGCGAGCAGGTATAATGAGAGGATTCTGTTCTTGCTCTCTCAAGCCTTGTTTAAATGTCCACCAACCCTTAACATACCATCATTATCAATGAATGGATTCAGGTTGGCAACTGGACTGTTTTTTGCAATGTTCCTCTTGTCACGGATACATTTAATTTCTGAGCCAAAGACACTCTGTTGTACACTGCGTATTATGATCAGTTCACCTACAGCAATGTCTTTTGCAGAAAGAAGCTTTTGACACACGTGCCAACCTTGACAGTGAGCATCTCTGGGCTTTGTGTGGAAGTAATCTGCGATATGAACTAACCTCGCGGTGGTGCGTACAAGCCTTCTCCACTTGGAGAAACGTTCAAAGCATTGACAGCCCAGGACGAGTTTTTGTGCAGTTCTGATGACAAGGGTTTTGACTTCAGGACGAATCTCTGAATCTTTGTCAGGTTCTAGAAGACTGAAGACCTCAGCTGTGGTTTCTTCTGGATGATCCAGCAGGAATTCAGGACCTATTAACCAAGAAGAATTTGCAAAAACACTTGCAGACATTGGTCTGGTGTCATGATCTGTAGGGTTATTTTCAGATAGAACATAATGTCGTTGTTCAGGTTTAGATGATTTCCTGATTCTCTCTACGCGGTTGCTAACATAGACGTAGAAACGTTTAGTCTGGTTGTATATGTAGCTCAGAACAACTTTGCTGTCTGTGTTGAATCTGACGTCATCTATCTGAATGTCTGTACAGAAATATGCTAAATATATATACTCGTGCTAATGGTGTGTATGTGAAAAAAGGAAGCAGCAGCTATACACAAAGTGCTGATCACTTGAAAAACGTATAAATATAAAATATAGGGCTCACAACCATTAAAGTATAAAAAACACGTGTGAACAAACACAATCAAATAATTGGCAAAATAAAGTCCAAACATAAATATAAATATCAAAGTGACTCTAGGTGCTTCAATCCCAAGGGAACAAAACGTGCAGGAATATTGCAGATGTATTCAGGTGCAAGACACTCCCTCATGTATCCCCACTCACCAGATCATGATGACCCCCAGCTTTTCAGTCTGGTGGGTCGCTTTAAGCTTTATAATGGTGTCCAGGGCCAATGGAGTAGTCAAATCTTCAGATCCAATGATTTTTAAATGAAGTTGCTCAGCAAAACGAACGGATACCCAAAAGTGAGGAAAGAAATGGAACCAATAGTGCAGTACCGTTTAAAAATGGTTTAAAGGAAAAGGGAATGGGTACTTACAAAAAGTACGATCAAAACAAGCATCAAACATGGAGTTGATAGTGTAAAAACGCTGTTCACGGCGTGCGTTCCACGAGACCGGAAGTGACGTCAGTAATACCGGAAATTGCGTCAACGTTTCACCCTCCCACAGGGCGTCATCAAGGACCACCTGTCGCTCATTCTCATGGTTCACATCTCCACTCCAAAACGCCTGAAGCCAGAAGCTCCAAAACGCCTGAAGCTCAAATGAGTTCTGGAACTTTTTTTTTTAGGCAGATTTGGGCGTTTATCTGCTTTTTACATTGGTGACCTTTTGACCTGCACAAAATCGCGGCAAAACGCTGCATAAAACGCCGCAAAAAATAAATTTTCACAATTTTCTGCCTTAAAACACTACACTCAGGTGTGAATGAGGCCTCATGGCATACATCCTAGTAGCTTCCTCAGGTTGACCCTTTGGGAATATCTTGACTAGGCATATCTTAGCACAGCATTTGTGATCTAATCCTTCTCCACAGACTTCTGTGCATGAAGAAAAAACTATAGCTGTGGCTGGAGCATGACCTTGTTGCTCCCCGCCATGACTTGAGACAGGGCTGGAGGTAGGAGGCTGCTGTGAATTGTCTGAGGGTGGGCGCTACTGCATTCTGTGCACTTGATGACAACTTTAAAGTCTTTAGCAAAATGTCCATAACAAGCGCAGCACCTGTAGCATATTCCCAGTTTCTGAAGAATCTCCCTGCGCTCTTGTAATGTCTTTTCCCTAAGCCCACGACATTTCTTTAGAGGGTGAGGCTTCTTGTGAATAGGGCACTTATGATTAGGGTCTTTATCTCTGTCACCTGAATCGCTCTGATGAGCAGGAAAGGATACGGGTGGTGAGATGTCTTTTTCCTTTTAACAGATATTGCTCTATTTAAGTCTCTACGTTTAGCTGCTACCTGCAAAACCTGCAAAAATATGCGAATGGAGGAAAAGCTACGTTATAGTCTGTTTTGTACCTTGAGCCCTGTTGTGCCCATTTCTCTTGCAGGCCGTATGGCACCACTGGATTGACACCATTAGGGATGAGCTTGATGTTCGTTTCGAACTCATGTTCGAATCGAACGGCCGTTCGTCCGTTCGTCGAAGCTAGAACTTTGTGGGCCGTTTGCACCAAATTCGTGTGACACAAACGGCCCCACAATGCACTGCGCCATCGCAGTGCATTGCTGGCTCATGATTGGCCAAGCATGCACTGTGACCCTGCATGCTTGGCCAATCACAGCACCGGCAGCGGGGAGAGACATAATTGGCCACAGGCAGGATGCCTGTGGCCAATTATAGCTCAGGGGGGTTAAGTACACCCCCCACACTATTTAAGGCCGCCAGCAGGGCGGCCTTGTGTAGTGTGTTGGCGTGCAGGGAGAGAGCAGGATAGGCAGGGACAGTGTCAGCTTTGCTTTGCTTCTTAACCTAGCACTGTTACAGTAGGTGTAGTGTGCCTCCTGCACAGTATACACCTGAAGCTACCTCTCATTGCTGGTGTTGTTCTGTAGTTCTGTTGTGCAACACAGGCATCTGCAGAATTGTCAGTGGGTGTAGTGTGCCTCCTGCACAGTATACACTTGAAGCTACCCCTCATTGCTGGTGTTGTTCTGTAGTTCTGTTGTGCAACACAGGCAGTTCTGTAGTTCTTTTGTGCAACTTTAGACCCCCCAGGTACGATATTTAAAGGAATATTTCACTTTATTTTTTTCACTTTTATGCATCGGAGCGGTGTCGCAAGGCCTCTAAAGAGTTCTGGAACACAGTTGTGCTGGATCAGCATGTGTACAGAGAGGAGGACCGCAGATAGACCAAAGGTTCCCGCATTACAGTCACCGGTCATCTGACGGAGCGGTGTGTTGAGACGGTGCCAGCTTGGAGCAGGACTGAATTATCTGAAGCGGAACAGGACAAGCATCTGGGCCCTGTGTGGTGAGCGGTGACTTGCCCAAATTGATATAACACTTTGTTGCTACACAAACTATTCTCAGAAGGCTGGTGGGACCTGTAGTCTCACAGGAAGGTGTTCACTTAGATAGACTGTGTCCAGTGAGGCCTCAGAGTTTGTTTTACTTTGCCACCATGTGATTGCAGTGTGCATCCTTCAGTAAGGGAGAAGTTCCATCAGTGCTTTAGATAACCAAGCACTCAGTTACTTATACATCATCTGCTCTGGATTACAAATACTGCAGTATAATAAGCTATCTGAAGAAAGAAGATCAAAGACTTTACCATTCACTATAAAGCGCTTATTACTTTTCTTATGCACTCTGAGGACTGCAGTACAACCTAGGGGGAGCCCTTGAGCAAGTGACATAAGTATATGTGCTGTAATACACTGCTGTATTGTGTTTTGTAGCGTACTGCAGGTTTAATGTGTGTGTGCTCTGAAGATTGGAGTGGGAAAGTGTCCAATGTAAGCGCTTTGTCGGATTGGATGCTAGCCACACTTCTCAAATGGCTGCATACATTTTTCAAGTGGTTATTGAGTTATTATATGTTTATACACATTTATGGTTATTCTTTTTTTCTTTTTTAACAAGAAACATTTATGGTTATTCTTTGCATTAATTATATTTAAGTGCTAAAACAAGTTTGCTTTGTTGAAAATCTTACAGTAAACTATTTAAGTGATACAGGAGTTTGGTGTATGATTTTTCTTGGTAACATTGCACTACAACATGGAACCTGAGGTGCCAGAGGTAAGAGAGGATCTGGAGAGTCGGGGTAGCCAGTGAGGTATAGAGTCAATCAGCAGCCCTTATGGGGGTGCCACTAAAATTGGGGGTCCCACTGAGATAGCCCATCTGGAATGCCCGAGCAGATCAGGAGAGGAAGTTAGAATGGAGGGACTCATGGACTCAGCAACGGCTACCCAATGGAGCCAAGAACATGGGAGCCTGTTGGAGAAAACTACAGTTCTGAGGATAGCAGGAGATCAATGGTTTGACAAAGAGGTGAGGCAGCTGATGAAGAGGGCTGTGCCAGAACAGGGGTCTTACCTCCTGGACCTGAAACATGATGTACAGGAAGACTTCACTTATGTCCTTCTAGAATGGAAAGAGTACAACCCGGCAGAGTTCAGAATGGAAGTGGTGAGCCTAGCAGAGGGTCTTGATGGTCAGGTGGTTCCAGTACAGGAGTCCGATGAGAAGAGAGAGAAATCACCAGAGAGCCCTGTGTCAAGAAACTCAGTAGGGGGAAGTCTAAACCACACATGTCAAGCCACTGGGGGATGGCCTGGACCTGGGATGCCACCTGCGTCATTCTACCTGGATATGAGCCGCTTAGTGGATAGTCTGATACAAAGCCACCAGACATCCACCAATGAGAGATATCGGAAATTGCCGACTTTCTTTGGTCGCACCCCTAGACCTGATGGGGAAGAGGAATTTGAGAGTTGGATGGATCAGGCTATGCAAGCTCTGGAAGACTGGAATGTGCCGGGCCAGTAGGAAGAAGGCAAATTATTGAGAGCCTGTTGAGCCCGATGGCCGATGTTATCAGAAGTTTTCGAAGGGGAAAGCCGGATTGTGAAGCCAGGGATTATATTAACGCTCTTTATGCTGTTTATGGAAGAGTGGAGAAGTTATCGGACCTGATGCACCAGTTTGAGCATACTTATCAGAGGAAAGGAGAGAAACTGTCAGTTTTCCTTGTTCGCATAGACCGGATCTTACACCAGATCATCCTGAAAAAGGGTGTTGACCCCAAGGAGGCAGAAAAAGTCAGGTTGGATCAGACTCTACAAGGAGCTAGACCAAACCGTCCTATTGCTCTTCGATTGCTCCTAAGAGGCACCAAAGTGGCCCCTTCCTACCCAGAGCTGATGGGGTTGGGGAGAGAAGAGGAGGCTATCCTGGCTGAGAAGGATCAAGAGACCCGGTTTACCACCATGACCTATCAGAAGAATGAGAAGATTGCTGCACAAACTGTGCATGTAGGAAGTATCGTGGAGGAGAGTGATAAGGAATTTGAGTGGGGGGAGCACTCTAAGAGTCCTGTTGCGCAGTCCACCCCAAAGGTCACTCCGGTCAATCCATCAGAGACTGGAGCACAGGTGCAGGAACAACTACAACAAGCTCTGTTAGAGGTGATGGAAACTCAAGTCAAGCGCCAGTTTGAGCAGACGGGTGTCAGGAGGTGCTATAGGTGCAGAGATCCTGGACATTTTAGGAAACCGTGCCCAAAGAAGGAGCTGAATGTTGAGCTGCTGGAGGAATTGGTGAAGATGTTGAAGACATTATTGAAAGACCAACCGGTGGAAAACTCCTGGGGGTCTCAGTGAAGGAGCTGACTGGGAACCCCACTGGAAAACCGAGCTCCAAGAGGGTAAAGAAAGAGGAGAGGAGAAGGAGGCCTCAGCAGATGAGAGTGGCCCAAAATTCTGATTCGAGTAACCTAACAACGGGGTCAGGGAACCAGACACAGGGGGTCAATGCTTTACCATTTTTTAGGACCACAGTTAGGTCCCTTCCGAGTACTCCTGAGAAAGTTTGCACGACTAGACCAATTGAGAAAAAATTTAAAACACTGCGCACCAAGAAGAGGAAGAGTGGGGACCTAAGCCACACGCACTCAGCGGGCTTCTGCAAATTTCCCAGAGAAGCTACTGGGGTCGTCCCCAATTGTATCAGTGAAAATTGAGGGAGTGTGCACCAAAGCTTTACTGGATACAGGGGCCCAGGTTACGTTGTTATATCGGGACTTTTAAGACAAGCACCTGAGCCACATCCCCATCCGCAATCTAGAGGAACTCGAGATTTGGGGAATTAGGACCACCAGATGTCCATACAATGGCTGCATCCCTATTCGGATATCTTTTGGGCCAGCAGTGGTCGGGAAAGAGGAAGCTTTTGACACTTTGGCGGTTGTGTGCCCCAGACCCCCTGTGGGGCTTGGTGGAATTCCATACTGGTGGGAACCAACACCGACTTGGTAAGAAGACTGCTATCCTCTGTGCTAAATGAAGATGGGTCCACCACCAATAAAATTCACCCGAAGTTACGGCAGGCCTGTCAGCGAGTGGCAATGGAGAAGAAGGCCCCCGAAAGAAAAAGTGGGATGGTTGTGGAAGTTAGAGGCCAAAGAGAGTATACTACAACCAGGGGATGTTGCCCATGTGAAGGCCACCATTAAGCTGACTTGGGATCAACCAGGCCCATTTGTGGTGTTGAAGACGGGTGAGTGGGCCAGGGCAGCGGGATTGGAGATGGTTCCTGAGCTGGTTCCTACCCGAGATCTGCACCGAACAGGAAGGAAAGTGCCCATGCAGTTAAAGAATGTGACTGATCGGCCTATTGGGTTGGGAGCCTGTATGCTGGTGGGGCAGGTGAGTGCTGCCACTCCTGTACTTCCGGAGGAAGGGAAGGGTTTTAAAAATAGCCAGCAGCTACAGAAGGAACTCCAGCACTGCTCAGAAGTTTTGCCTCCCTCCTGGCAAAGAAGGGTGAGGACTAATGAGATGGGAGAAGCTGTTTACTAAAGACAATTTTGATGTGGGATGTGCAAGAAGGGCCAAACACAGAATTCGTCTTCAGGAAGACAAGCCCTTCTGAGAGCGAGCCAGGAGGGGTACCCCTTAGTGACTTGGAAGACTTGAGTGAGCAACTGGCTGAGTTGAAGAAGACCGGGGTCATCCAGGAGCCCTTTTGCATCCCCTATTGTGGTGGTGAGGAAAAAGAATGGGTCTTTGCGTATGTGTATCGATTATCGAACCCTGATTCGGCGTACCATACCCAACCAGTACACCACACCCCACATTGAAGATGCTTTGCAATGTCTCACTGGTGCTAAGTGGTTCAGTGTGTTGGATTTGAAGATTGGGCACTATCAGATTCCCATGCACTCCGAAGACCAGGAGAAGACAGCTTTCATATGCCCGTTAGGATTCTACAAATTCAGTCGGATGCCCCAAGGCCTGTCAGGGGCTCCAGCTACATTCCAACGCTTGATGGAAAGAACAGTGGGAGATATAAATCTCGTGGAAGTCCTGGTGTATCTAGATGACATCTTTGTGTTCGGGAAGACCTTAGAAGAGCATGAAGCTTGGTTGGAAAAGGTATTTTCTCACCTTCATGAAGAAGGGCTGAAGCTGTCACTGGAGAAGTGTCAGTTTTATAGAACTTCTGTTACCTACCGGGGCATGTGGTTTCTGCAGGAGGAGTTGCCACGGATCCTCAGAAGCTGGAAGCTGTCACCACCTGGCCTCGACCGAGAACAGTAACTGAGTTGAGGTCGTTTTTGGGTTTCTGTTCATATTACCGAAGATTTGTAGAAAACTTTGCCAAGATTGCCCGTCAACTCAATTAGTTATTGCAGGCGGTTACGGGAGAGGAGGAAGAAGGGGTGAGGCCTAAGAGCGGCGCTCGCAGAAAAGGAGAGTCAGTCCAGAGTCAGTAAGACCCTTTATGTGAAAAGGCGTTCTGAAGGTTGAAGAAAAGTCTCACTGAGGGTTCAGTTTTGGCCTATGCTGATCCCAACTTGCCCTATGAGTTACATGTGGATACCAGTAGAGATGGCCTGGGAGGAGTGTTGTATCAAGAACAGAATGGAGGATTGAGGCCTGTAGCTTATGTGAGTAGGAACCTTACCCCATCAGAGAAGAACTACCATGTACACAAACTAGAATTTTTGGCCCTCAAGTGGGCTGTGGTCGATAAGTTGAAAGACTATTTGTATGGAGCCGAGTTTACTGTCATGACCAACAACCCTTTGACGTACGTGTTGACCACAGCAAAGTTGGATGCTACCGGACACAGGTGGATAGCAACGTTGGCTGTATTTCGGTTCAGTTTGAAGTACTGGCCTGGAGTTGGAAACTGAGATGCGGATGCATTATCACGCAGGCCTCACAGGCAGGAAAACGGACCAGAAGAATGGGCTTGTGTGACAGAAGAGGGAGTACGGGCCTTGTGTCAGGGTTTGGACAAGAATATGAAGGGAGGAGTGGCTGCTGAATATCTGGGAGTTCATCCATCAGGCATACCCAGATGTTATTGTGGACTGACCCAAGTAAAAGGAGAGGGTTTGCCTCAATTGACAAAAAGGGATCTGAAGAAGGATCAAGAAGAGGACTCATTGGGCCAGTTAGTATTACAAGCTTTAAAAAGCCAGGACCCTGGATTGATGCTGAAGAGTCATGTAAAGGGGGCAGGAATCCTACATGGAGAATGGGATCGGCTGAAAATCAGAGATGGAGTGTTGTATCGGCGTTGCTCGACTGAAAACAGGGAGGAGAGGTGGCAGTTGCTCCTTACAGGAAAACAGCGGACCGCAGATAGACCGAAGGTTCCCGCATTACAGTCACTGATCATCTGACGGAGCGGTGTGTTGAGACGGCGCCAGCTTGGAGCAGGACTGAATTATCTGAAGTGGAACAGGACAAGCGTCTGGGCCCTGTGTGGTGAGCAGGCACTTGCCCAAATTGATATAACACTTTTGTTGCTACACAAACTATTCTCAGAAGGCTGGTGGGACCTGTATTCCCACAGGAAGGTGTTCACTTAGCTAGACTGCATCCAGTGAGGCCTCAGAGTTTGTTTTACTCTGCCACCACGTGATTGCGGTGTGCATCCTTCAGTAAGGGAGAAGTTTCATTAGTGCTTTTAGATAACCAAGTTACTTATACATCATCTGCTCTGGATTACAAATACTGCAGTATAATAAGCTATCTGAAGAAAGAAGATCAAAGACTTTACCATTCACTATAAAGCGCTTATTACTTTTCTTATGCACTCTGAGGACTGCAGTACAACCTAGGGGGAGCCCTTGAGCAAGGGACATAAGTATATGTGCTGTAATACACTGCTGTATTGTGTGTTGTAGCGTACTTCAGGTTTAAGGTGTGTTTGCTCTGAGGATTGTAAGTGCTTTGTCGGATTGGATGCTAGCCACACTTCTCGTCTGTCTGCATACATTTTTCAAGTGGTTATTAAGTTATTATATGTTTATACACATTTATGGTTATTCTTTGCAGTAATAATATTTAAGTGCTAAAACAAGTTTGCTTTGTTGAAAACCTTACAGTAAACTATTTAACCACTTAAGGACCGCCTCTTGCACATTTACGTCGGCAGAAAGGCACGGCTGGGCACAACAACGTACAGGTATGTTGCTGTTTAAGAACCCAGCCGCGGGTCGCGCTCGAGACCCGGTCCTGTGCTCCGGGACTGTGGCCGCGGGACCCGTGGACCCGATCGCCGCTGGTGTCCCGCGAACGGGTCACGAAGCTGAAGAACGGGGAGAGGTATGTGTAAACAAACCTCTCCCCGTGCTTCCTAGTGAGGCTGTCACTGATCGTCTGTTCCCTGTCATAGGGAAAGACGATCAGTGATGTCACACGCCAAGCCACGCCCCCTACAGTAAAAAAAAAACACACAGGTCACACTAGACCCCTCCCCGCCCCCTAGTGGTTAACCCCTGCATTTAAATAGCACTGATTGCTGTATAAATGACAATGGTCCCAAAAATGTGTCAAAAATGTCCGATGTGTCTGCCATAATGTCGCAGTCCCAATAAAAATCGCTGATCGCCTCCATTACTAGTAAAAAAAAAAAATTATTAATAAAAATGCCATAAAACTATCCCCTATTTTGTAGACGCTATAACTTTTGCGCAAACCAATCAACGCTTATTGCGATTTTTTTTTTTTTTTTTTTACCAAAAATATGTAGAATACGTATTGTCCTAAACTGAGGAAAAATTTTTTTTTTTTATATATATATATATTTTTTTGAGGATATTTATTATAGCAAAAAGTAAAAAATATAGCATTTTTTTTCAAAATTGTCGCTCTATTTTGGTTTATAGCGCATATAGGTGATCAAATACCACCAAAAGAAAGCTCTATTTGTGGGGAAAAAAGACGCCAATATTATTTTATTATTTATTTATTTGGGAGCCACGTTGCGTGACCGCACAATTGTCAGTTAAAGCAACGCAGTGCCGAATCGCAAAATGGTCCTTTTGGCTGCAAATTGGTCTGGGGCTTAAGTGGTTAAGTAATACAGGAATTTGGTGTATGATTTTTCTTGGTAACATTGCACTACAACATGGAACCTGAGGTGCCAGAGGTAAGAGAGGATTGCAAACATGTGGCAAGACTTGAAAATTGTTGTTCACAGACGCTCTCCATCCAATGTGACAGAGCTTTAGCTATTTTCCGAGAAGAATGGGTAAAAATGTCAGTCTCTAGATATACAAAGCTGGTAGAGACATACCCAAAAAGACTTGCAGCTGTAATCACAGCGAAAAGGTGGTTCTACAAAGTATTGACTCAGGGGGGCTGAATATAAATGCATGCCACACTTTTCAGGTATTTATTTGTAAAAAAAATTGAAAACCATTTATCATTTTCCTTCCACTTCACAATTCTGTGCCACTTTGTGTTGGTCTATCACATACAATCCCAATAAAATAAATGTTATGCTTTGAAAATTTCAAGGGGTGTGAATACTTTTTCAAGGCACTGTACGTGCATGTAGCTGTTGGAAGTGTTTGCAAAAACCCCCTGCTGCTGCCAGAAAAAAGGTTTACATCAGTGACAGTGAACGGGTTAAATTGCAATGCTTCACTGCTTTATAAATATTCCCTTCACTATGATGCACATGATTTACATCCACTTTAACAAAAACAGGGTAGGGGAGTTTAAAAATATGATGGAAAATTGTAGAGAAATGTATGTATAAGGGGGGGAAAAAAATGTTCTCCCTTGCAGTAAGCACATTCTTAGATCATATATTGTTGCTCCTCCTACTCTACATTTGAAGCTTGTCATCCAGAAGATTTGTAAGAAGTTAATCTAAAAACTGATTTGTGTACTTTGGATGCATTTACTGTAACACTACATTTGTGTAGCGCCGACACTTTTCTAAAGTGTGCGCTATTCTGTAAATTTAGTTTTTTCCAGAACTGTAACTGAGTTCTGGGGGTTAATTGTTCTAGGTTTTTACTTTGGCATTAGTTTGGCTGGGCTGTACTAGAGTTCTGCCTGGTCATAGGTGAAGTGAGAACTTGTGACAGGCTGAGAACGCAGTCTGGTTGGACGCGTTAGGTACCAATCTTTCTTTGAGCCAATCAGTGGGCGCGTCTGGCCCCGCTGTGTATTCCGGGAAGGGGTATTTAAGATGCTGAGGTCACGTGTTCAGGGTTCGGCTTGCTCTTTGATTCCTGGTTCCAGTCCTGACCAACCCAGTGAAGGGGACCCAGGAGTGTCTGCTGCCCCCGTAAGCCTGGTCACCCTGACCAGATCCAGAGGCCCTCATGGTCTGGGGTGGGGATCCATCCGTTCCCGAGCCTCGGAACGGGCTAGTTCGAGGCGCAGTAACTGAAGGAGGATTATGAAATGTCCCGGTGTCCTCTCAGGATTGGAGAGGCACAGCAACTTGTACAAGCGACCAGGGGAGGACTCTTCGGAGGAGGGCCATGAAGCTGGCTGCTCGGTAAGAGCCTGGGAGCTGAGATTGTATGGACACTAGTGAATCCGCATTTCCTACGGTATCGCCGAAATGGCTGGAAGATTCAGGTACCATAGGAAAAGTTCCTAGCCCATCCTTCGGTTGCAACCTAGTCTGTGGCAGACTGTGATAGTTTTTTTTTAATCACTTGTTGGCTGCTAGAGCTACAGACAAGGGTTTATGCAACAGTGAAGAGTCCAGTTGCGAATGGCTACTCTCATTTATTTGATGTCAGCAGTTCTGAAGTGCCTGAGCTTTATCACCCATGCCCTCTATTCCCAACTGAGAGACTGTGTAATGTTTGCATGTTTTTTTGCAAAAATAAAATCCTCAAAAGGACTTGAGTATTGGTCTCTGAAATTACTGAGTACTAACCCTGGTAACCCCTAGACAACGAACGACGAGCTACAAGGAGGAGGTAATCGGTAAGCCTAGAAAATACATAGCCGCCCGCAGGGGTTATGGCGCTACATTTATTTATATGAATACGTTATTTAGAGATTTGTTTTTTTTCTAGTTGCCCAGAGATAATTTTTTTTATTAGTTTTATTATTACATGAGTGTAGCAAAGTCCTGGGCCCCTCGAGGCCTAATGGTGACCTCCAGTGTTAGGGACAGCTGACCTCCTTCCGTGTAGTGGGTTGCAAGGCATGGTGGGTGTAATGCAAGATGAAGGGTAGGTGACACTTTTAGAAAGCATAAAGGGATTTATTGTCTATTAAAAAGACCTGTGGGAGAGAGGTTTAGGGCCAGGACACCCTTAGGTAGATGCAATGTTAATGGGCAGACTCTGAGACTTCTATAGGTAGACAGCTATACAGGTGAAGGCCTCCAGCCGGACACCACTTTGTTATAGGTAGGGCCGCTGTCTCCTAGGGCAACAATCTTGTAGCTGTTACTAACGACAATTATATTCAACTATTTGCAACAAAAACAGTTCTCAGTTTGCCCCACACTCTCTCACTGTGGGTCTTCACTCAATGAGCTCACAGTTTTTCACTAGACTTCAGATCCACTAGCTACTGGATACCCAGAGCTCTTCCACTTTAGCACTCTATATCTTCCTCAAGCGTCACCCCCGCTTCCCTGCTGGGTCCCTGGTTTGGCACTCACTGATGCTCCACAAGCATCACCTCTGCTCTCCAGCTGGGTCCCTTACTTGGCAATTGCTAAAGTTTTATCACTTCTTCACCGTCCCCGGCTGGCAAGAAGTCTGCTCTGGTACTGGCCTCAGCTTATTCACAATGGTCTCTGATAGCAAGGTGGATGGGTGGGTGGTGACAGCTTCCCCTCTACCTCGGACCATGACTGGTTCCCTGGCCGGCAGAACCGTTACTTCTGGTTGGACCAAAAGCCTGCAGTCCCAACCCTGTGCTACTTCTGGATAGGCTCTCAGATAGCCTAGCAACCAGATGTCCCCAGGTTAGGCCTTAGGTTTCTGGCCTAGCAGCCTGGGGGGCAATACAATACATGTCCACCCAGACAGCCGTCCAGGTGGCACAGAACTCCGATCACCTGACCCCACCCAAATAAAATAGGCTCTCCCAGCAGGCCAAGGGACCAAAGAAAATCCCTGCCCATTGGCTGAGATACCCCAATCATTCATAATCTGTCCTTGCTATGCCCTTGTCTTATCCAATGTCACCAGCTACCCAGCCACCTAGTGACAAAAGAGAGAAGTGCAGCAATTTCAGAATTAGGGGGAAATCAATTGATCGCCTAACAATTGGCCAAGGCAACTATCGCCTGGCTACTAAATTGAATAGCAGCCCTGCCTAAACATCAGGGTGCTACATGAGCTTTGACAAACGTATTCCCTATTTGCTCGCTTTTGGACTATGTTATAGACTACTGCTGTGATTTCAGGGAAGTAATGTGCTTTTAGAGGGTGCTTGCAGCTTGAAATCTAAAGTGGGTCATTTAGTTGAAAAAAAATGTTGCCTAGAATTCTAGATTATTACTGTATATACTTGAGTATAAGCCAACCCGAATATAAGCCGAGGCATCTAATTTTACCACAACTTATTGACTCGAGTAGAAGCCTAGGGTGAGAAATGCGCAGCTACTGTAAGTGGAAAAGAGGGTCAACAATGCCCATTTGCAGCCTCACTGTGCCCATTTGCATGCCTCACTGTGCCCATTTGCAGCCATAGGTCCCCCGAACTTCAAACTCGGTAGTTAAGGGTTTGGGGTCTCTGGACCAAAAGGGTCCCAAAATTACATGCTGCAGATGGACACAATTGACCGACTTTGGGGCCCCGTATCTCGGGGCCACTTGGTGCTAGGAACCGAAAATTTGGTGTGCAAATCCAGTGAAAACCTGCACCACAACATACCCAAAGCTGGGGTTCCTAGCACTAAGTGGTCCAGAGATACATTACAGGGCCCCAAATTTGGTTCAGAAAATGTCAAGCACTTTTCTGCAGCAGAGAATGACATTTTCCAAACCGACTTTGGGGCCCCGTATCTCGAAGCCACTTGGTGCTATTGGATATGTTGTGGTGCAGGTTCCACTGGGTTTGCACACCAAATTTTGGGTTCCTAGCACCAAGTGGCCCCTAGATACGGGGCCCCAAATTCAGTTCGGAAAATGTCATTTTCTGCTGCAGAAAATTGCTTGACTCAAGTATAAGCGGAGGGGGGCACTTTCAGCACAATAAAATGTGCTGAAAAACTTGGCTTATACTCGAGTATATACGGTATGCATTATCATGGCTAATGATGCTTGTTGCTGTTTATTTTCCAGAAAGAAAAAGTGGACAAATGGGTGATTCAGCAGCTTAGAAATATTGAGGAAGCCGCCCATCATAATCTGGAAGTGGAATATGTTTAAAGTGCAACAACCTTTGACTGCATTAATGTTAATATTTACTGTATGTATGTTCTTTACAGTAGCTTCTTTATTTTAAACACCATGAGATCTGCATGATCTATATGGAGACTAAAAGATAAAAAAAAAATTTTTGATGATCAATGGCATTATATTTAGCAGGAATTCAAGTGCAGACATTTTGTTTGTTTTTGTTAATCCCTAACAAACGGGACTCAACTCAGTCTTGTCAATCTAAAGCTGAAATATTAAATATATGAAGATGTAAATACAATTTGACATAATAAAGTAAAACTATGGGCAAAATAAAAAGACATGTTATAAGAAGTCTGTCACTAGCATTGACACAGTAGATTTGTTTCACCAGGTGCTCCCTATAACCTAGTTCTATAACTAGAATTAACTAGAATCCTGCCAGAGGTGTATTATTTTTCACTTTAACAGGGTGAGAGCACTATTTATAATAAAAATAAAAAAAATCACTGGATGAATGTCACAAGCATTCATCTGCCCATCAGGAATTCTGACCATATTTTGCTTAATATGTTTTAGTTTCTATGATAGTCTGCTGCATCCATGGCTACAATGCAGCCTGAGATACCGCAAAAAGGAAAATATCATATTATGGTCACTAGATGGAGCTGATGATTATAGGAAATCACCATATTAGGCAAAATGTATTGGTCGGTAATAAATAATAATTAGTCAGAATTTGTGACCGCTAGGCAAATGCTTGTGATATTCGTCCAGCTAAATTTTCTTTGTAAATTGATCCCTATTTGGATTGGTTGCTGCCTGGGACGCCGCTAAAGCCATTTTCCCCACAGCACCTGTCCTGGATACATAAGGACAAGAAAAGAGAGAAACAGATGCCACCAGGACAACACAGGTAGCAATACAAACTAGACAACCCATGTCCTTTTGTAGATGCTGCAGAATCCATGTCCATAGCATGTCCGTATATATATATATATATATATATATATATATATATATATATATATATATATATATATATATATATATATATATATATATATATATATATAAAAAGGATTAGAAAAATGCATTGCATCTAATTATAGATCGCAGAATGGATTCTGCAGCAATTGGGTATGGCTTCAGAATCTCCAGCATCAGTGGCTATTCATGTCATCTGGTGCAGCTGCTGATAATGACATACCATTAATTTATGAACGCGTAGTAGGCAATCACTGTAGAGCAGCACCTCACCAAAGAAAACATGCATAGAGGTGCACAATAATATAGAAACATCATAGAAACGCCTAAATATGATACAGCTCATCACATAACACCTTCTACAAGTATACTTATTATACAGAGCAATAAGCTGGAGGTGTATGAGTTGTTTGAATGATAAGTATATTTGTAGAAAGTGTTCAGGGTTTATCTGTATCATATGTAGGCATTTCTATGATGTTTTTATATTATTGTGCACCTTGCAAATTTTAAATTTTAATATGTTGTAAAATAACGGGACACGTTTGTGATGTCATTACTTCTAATGGCACCCCAATTGTGGTGCGATTTTGCCAGGGGATAAACTGCAGCGAATTGCGATGTGGTCACCCAAAAGAAGCTCCAGCAAAATCGCACCTCAAATGGGATGGCATTAGAAGTAATGGCATCACAAGCGCGTCCCGCGATTCTAGGAATTGCAGGTAGAATCGCCCACAATTCCGGAACATCCAGGTGTGAATGGAGTCTTAAGCAAGCTGTCCTTCTATACAGTAATTGAGTGCCAACAGTATCCTGAACTCTCATCTCTCTACCCAACTGCGTTCAAGTACTGCAAAAAATCTTCAAAAAGATACCCCTAGACTGAGCCTGAATTTTGTTTGATGTGCTCTAGTACTGGTGCCTAGATTACCAGCCTCTGAACAGGTAAAGGAGACCTATTTATTTCCAGTGGCCCCTCCGGTACATATACTTTGTGTTCAATCACACACATTACACCACCTTACTCATCCTCTTAGACAGGACATGAAAAGATGGCTCCCCCACTAACTAGAAATATAAGATGAGAGGTATAAAAGCCCCCAAAGATTCCCATTTATATTTCTTCTATCACCTACAGAACTTTCAGTTGAAAGTTTTATTATTTTGTTAACCAGAATTTGTACCTAAGAGCAGGGCATGCACAATTGTTGCAGGTAAAGCATGACAGATGTGCCCACTGGCATAGGGCAGGGTAAAAACTGTGGTTAGTCCCTCTTTTTCCACTTCATACAAGATTTAAAGCTCCCCACCACTCTCTCTAGATTGAGCCAATAAGCCTGCTAAATCATGGGAGAAATAAGAGCATTTATAAAAGGCCCTGAAAATTTCCCAACCTAATTAACATGATTGTAAAGTCACATGTATTAATTACTTAGATTTTTTCTGTTTTAGTTCCCTGTTCTGCACAGTGTGTATGTCTTTTCCTAAAATTATAATGCTAAATACATTCTTTGCAGAGCCTTGTTGTGCTGTCATGTGACCTCCCTCTGCTTCCCATCTCGAGTAAGTGAGTAAAGTGGGAGGGGCTGAGATTTCCCTCTGATGAATGCAAGCTAGCAGAGGGAGGTCATGTGTCTGCACAGCAGGGCTCTGGAAAGAAGGTATTTAGCATTATAATTGTAGGAAAAAACACACCCTGTACTGAACAGAGACCTAAAACAGAGAGGATCAAAGTAATTAATACATGTTTCTTTACTTTACAAGCACTGGATCATCTGCAGGGAATAGAGTTACACAGGCAGAAGAGGGGCAGGGAAGAGATTGGCTCTCACACAGACTACAGAACTGACAGGGAGGGGGAGAGGCAAACACACTGAGGAGATAGCTGGATGACATGGTCAGTTTACAGAGAGGAAAACAGGAACAGGCAGGATCAGCCAACATAGAAAGGGACCATTGACATGGCAAAAGCACTGTGCTGTAATCTCGCACCTTAAAAGGGACAGGATTTTTTCATTTATTTTTTGGGTTACAACTTTAGGTGTTTATGGACTGAACATTGGCAGTGATGTTTGTGCTTTTTTTGGTAGGTAGGGGGTTTATGGAGTTATATATGTTTAATGGAAGTGATTTCCTTGTTACAGTCAAGCCTGCAGAATTCTGTTTGTACATTTCTTTTTTGCTAGATCTGTGATTCTATGCACATGTGCTGCTGGCTTCATTGTTCACCTATGGGCATTGCCTGTTCTATTGTGTATTTATATCCTTTTTCCTTCTATCACTTCCTGGGTATATATATATATATATATATATATATATATATATATATATATATATATATATATATACATACATATACACACACACACTCTGTGTGAGCAACTTCACAGTTCTCTGTACTCCTGCTCCCTTACCAATTTTTTTTTTTGTGTACTCTGTATGACTTCCTGTATACCAAACCTGACTTCATCTTCCATTTGTGCTTGTATTTAGCCTGTCCTTGGCTTGTTACCTGGATTCTCTTCTGTATTCTGCCATCTGTACTCTCCACACGCAAGACTCTGTATCGTCAGCTGGACGTTCCTGGGGGCCGCGACCTGGCTCCAGTTAGATGCAAATCCATCACTACCATCAGGCTGGGGCTTAGACTCCACACTCTGGGGAACCCCGGGTTACCCCTGGTACATTCGTTGTGATATGGATTCCTTCCTTGTCATCCCACCTTGTATTATGTTGGTATTGTATAGTGGCTGTTTCAGACATCTGGGTTTCCCAGGTCATTTAAACCTGAAGTTCAAGCAGATATTAAATATGCAATTTAAAGTGGTATTAAACCCAAATGCAAAAAAGTAATACATTGCAGCTGTCTGCATTCTGGAAGTAGTAAAGAAGATGCTTTTGTGCAGCAGCATTGTCAGTTTAGGGAAAAGGTTAGATTAGCAGATTTAGATGGACTTAACTAACAAATTAACCACTTCAGCTCCAGGCCAATTGTCAGCTTAAGGACCAGAGGTCTTTTTTCAATTTCGCAATGCACTGCTTTAAGTGGTAATTGCGCGGTCATGCAATTTTGTAACCAAACGAAATTTGCGTCCTTTTCGGAAAAAGACCGAAAATTTTGAAAAAAAAAAAGATATTTTCTAATTTTGTTATAAGAAAAATCGAATAAACTCAATTTTAGTCAAACATTTGGGCCAAAATGTATTCAGCCACATGTCTTTAGTTAAAAAAAAGGCCAATAAGCGTATATTTATTGGTTTGCGCAAAAGTTATAGCGTCTACAAACTAGAGTACATTTTCTGGAATTTACACAGCTTTTAATTTATGACTGTCTATCTCATTTTTTGAGGTGCTAAAATGGCAGAGCAGTAAAAAAAAAACCCAAATGACCCCATTTTTGAAAGTAGACACCCCAAGCTATTTGCTGAGAGGCATGTTGAGCCCATTGAATATTTTTTTTTTTTAATGTCCAAGTAATTGAATAAAGACAAAAAAAAAAATGTTTTCAAAAAGTTGTCACTAAATGATATATTGCTCACACATGCCATGTGGAATTGCATCCCAAAATACATTTTGCTGCTTCTCCTGAGTATGGGGATATCACATGTGTGGGACTTTTTGGGAGCCTAGCCGCGTACGGGGCCCCGAAAACCAATCACCGCCTTCAGGATTTCTAAGGGTGCAAATTTTTGATTTCACTCCTCACTACCTATCACAGTTTCGAAGGCAAAAATAAAAATGAAGAAAGTAAAAGAAAAAAACTTTTTTTTTTTTTTTTTTTTCAATTTTCAAAACTTTGACAAAAAGCGAGATCTGCAAAATACTCACCATACCTCTCAGCAAATAGCTTGGGGTGTCTACTTTCCAAAATGGGGTCATTTGGGGGGGGGGTTTGTGCCAACTGGGCATTCCATGGCCTCCGAAAGTGATTGGCAGTGAGGAGTGAAATAAAAAAATTACACCCTTAGAAAGCCTGAAGGTGGTGCTTGGTTTTTGGGGTCCCGTACACAGCTAGGCTCACAAAAAGTCTCACACGTGTGGTATCCCTGTACTCCGGAGAAGCAACAGAATGTATTTTGGGGTGTAATTTCACATATGCCCATGACATGTTTGAGCAATATATCATTTAGTGACATGCTTTAAAATTGCGCACAAACACGCAGTGGCGACAAACTACATACATTTTTAAAAGCCTTTACAGGTTACCACATTAGATTCACGGAGGAGATCTACTGCTAAAATTACTGCCCTCGATCTGACCTTCGCGGTGATACCTCCCATGCATGGTGCAATTGCTGTTTACATATGATGCCAGACCGACGCTTGTGTTCACCTTTGCGCAAGAGAAGGGGGGGCAGGGGTGCTTTTTTATTTTTATTTTTTTATTTATTTAGCTTTTTTATTTTATTTTTAAACTGTTCCTTCCATTTTTATTTTTTGATATCATTTTTATTGTTATCTCAGGGAATGTAAATATCCCCTATGATAGCAATAGCCAGTGACAGGTACTTTTTTTGAAAAAATTGGGGTCTATTAGACCCTAGATCTTTCATCTGCCCTCAAAGCATCTGACCACACCAAGATCAGTGTGAAAAAACGATTTCCCAATTTCCCAATGGCGCTGTTTATATCCGGGAGGGGGGACATTCCCTCCCACTGCTTGTAAAAGCAGTCTAGAGGCTAATTACTCGCTAGAATTGCTTTTACATGAAAGCTGATTACTGGCTGAAAAGAATGATACCAAGATGATACCTAAACCTGCAAGCATCATTCTGGTATAACCATTCAAAGTCCAGCAACATACTGGACATATATTGTAATCTTTTTTTTTCATGCAGCCTCTTGGCTGAACGAAAAAAAGAGAATGATCGGTGGGTATGTCCACCATTAGAATACCTCCCTTCATCCACCCACTTCTAATGATGGGCATACATGCACCATTTATATATGTCGAAGCATGGGGGCATCCTCCCGCAAAAGTTATGCAGCGTACACACGGTCAGACTTTTCCACGGGCAAGCCTCCGTCGGAATTTCGACCGTATGTGCGCGGCATTAGGAGCCAATCGCTCCTCCGCCCCTGCTGCCCCCCATGCTTCGGCATATATGCTCTTTTTTTTTTTAACTGTGGTGGTGAAATCACCTCCTACAGCGTTGGAGTCACGGCTTTATGTATCGTGGGAGCAAACGCTGTTGCTGTCACGATAAATAAATCCGAGCTGCAGCTGAATGGCGCACCTGAAAACAAAAAAAATGGTTAACAATAAAAAACACAGTAAACAGTAAAGTATAACAAAATTACATACCTGAAAAGCAAGCATGATAAAACATAAAACATTGCATTGCAGAATAGAATACAGTAAAAAAGAGCAACAATAGAGAGAGAATAGGGAGAGAACAATAAAACGACAACTATTTTTGTTTTTTATATTTTTTTGGGGGGGTTTGTACGTTTTTATTTTTTTTTTTACACTTTTTTTTTGTAACTGTAATTTTAACTGTAACGGTCGGGTCTCAAAATGCGATGGCATCTTGGGAGACCCTGTGTAAGTGTATTCTAGCCTGTGAAATCCTGTACCCTACGCTAAAACTTCACTAGTGTGTGGTAGCGATCAAAACATTCACCAATGCAAAGACCAGGATTGTCAGGACAGCGTGGACAATAATAACGGGTGTCACGCCTTGATCCGTGCTTGGTACAGACACATCTTCTTTAGGGGGCTCGTTGGGTAGGGGTACTCGGGAGGGCATAAGGAAAATGCCTCTCATGCAGCCGGCTTACTGCATTTGGTTGGGAATGGTGAGGTGCAGAACTGTCTGGATACAGAAGGTCTGTGACAATCTCTTCCTGGAATTCAAGAAGGATAAAGTCCCGCCTGAAGTTCCGTATAGCACATGAGCGTCCAGCAAAGCCAATTGAAATAAATAAATAGACACTTTTTTGTACCACCGTCTAGCCTTACGGGCAACTAGATACGGCGCCAACAACTGGTCATTGAGGTCCACCCCTCCCATATTTTGGTTATATTCGTGGACACAGAGGGGTTTCGCCACAACACCAGCCGCCGTATGAATTTGGACTGTTGTGTCTGCATGAAGGGAGGTAAGAACAAAAACAAACATTCTTATTATCCCTCCACTTCATAGCGAGCAAGTTATTACACTTGAAGCAGGCTCTCTCCCCCAGCCTAAGACGGGAATCTACAAGCTGCTGAGGAAAGCCTTGGCGATTAGGTCGCACGGTGCCACATGCTCCAATCTGATGATCAAACAAGTGACTAAACAGTGGCACGCTCGTGTAATAATTGTCCACGTACAAGTGGTACCCCTTTCCGAATAAGGGTGACACCAAGTTCCACACTATCTTGCCAGTGCTCCCTATGTAATCTGGACAGTTCTCCGGTTCTACGTAACTATCTTTTCCTTATTAACCGAAAAGCTCCATGTATAGCCTGTTGCCCTGTCACAGAGCTTATAGAGATTGACCCCGTATCTGGCACACTTGCTGGGAAGGTACTGTTTGAAAGACAAGCGGCCAGAAAACTTAATCAGGGACTCATCAACGCAGACAACTTGATTGGGAGTAAACAAGGCTGCAAAAAGTTGGTTGAAATGGTTTATGAGGGGCCGAATTTTGTAGAGCCGATCGTATTCAGGGTCTCCACGAGGAGGACAAAGTTCATTGTCGTTAAAGTGCATGAACCGCAAGATCTGCTCGTATCGTGCCCTGGACATGGAGAAAGAGAACACGGGCATATGGTGGACTAGGGGGGTGGACCAATAAGTCCTCAGTGTCGGGAATTTATGTGTGCCCATGTTGAGGGAAAGGCCCAGAAAGGACTTAAATTCGGAAACCGTAATTGGTTTCCAATCTCTGGCAAGGGAAGGCAACTGGGGATTAGCGGCGATGTGTTGACCAGCATATATATTATTTTGGTCCACAATAGATCTATAGAGATCTTCCGTGAAAAACAGCGATAAAAAATCGGATGGCTTAAAATTAGCTGTTTCCACCTGAATACCGGGTTGGCCAGTGAATGGGGGAAGTACGGGTTCTGCAGAAGTGGTGGGCATCCAATCAGGATTGGCAAATTCTGCAGGAAGGACACTATGGGATCGACGGGCCTGCCTTTGTCTTCTTCTTGGTGGCAGCGGGATACTACTTGTGCTTGCCACCTCGCCAGCTTTAACTGCACTTACAGGACTCGCCACGTCACCAAGTGATACTGCAGTGCTGGATGTACGTCCAGGGTGTACTAGGCTGCTGGTGCTTGCCAGTTCACCAGAAGGAATAGCGGCGCTAGTACTTCTCTTCTCCATACGAGAGACCTGCGGTTCTTGCATCTCAACAACAGCAGAAGATCGGGATCGGGTACGCCTGACCTTAGCAGGGACCTCACCTCTGTCGTCAGAGCCATCTGTCATGGAGCCGCTGTCGTCTACAGGATCGTATTCTGAGCCTAATTCTGACAGATTAGTGACCTCCTCTTCACTATCTGTCATGCTCAGAAATGTGTAGGCCTGTTCACTAGTGTACTTTCGATTTGCCATTTTGGGCTCTAAATTTAGTAGTACACTAGTGAGATTCACAGGTAAAAAAGCTCCTGACTGTTAGCGACTGAATCAAAACGCTACTAAAAAAACTGTTAGCGATCGCAGGGATCAGGCCTGACTCTGCGAACGCTGCAGTTATGTGTTTAGTGTTTTGTAAGTGACGGCGATCGATCGATACTGCACTTGGGTGGGCTGGGCAGAGGGGGAGAACGCATGTGCTAGCAGGTATCTGGGCTGATCCCGCTAACAATGCGTTTTTTTGGAACCCAAAACTGCTGGGACGCTAGTATAGATCTGATCAGATATTGATCTGTTCAGATACTATACCACCAAGGGAGGTGTATGCTTTGCGCGTGGGTGTTTGCGGTACTGGCACTAACCTGGGGCGACGCAGACCTTATTTGACCCTAAAACCTAATTGATATCACCCGCCGGGCGATCAGGGGGTTAAACCGTTATTGGGTAATAAATGGCGGGTGCCCCGACAGTATAAAAAAGCAACTAACTAACCAGCGTCACCCGTAACAGTTATACGGTGATCACTGGTGAAAGGGTTAACTAGGGGCAATCAGTGGGTTAAAACCTTTATTAGGTAATATATGGGGGTACCTGACGCTATATAAAAACCTGACGGGGAACCTAAATAACTAACTGGCTAACCAGCGTCACCAGTAACACTTATACAGTGATCACTGGTGAAAGAGTTAACTCTAGGGGCAATCAGGGGGTTAAAACCTTTATTTAGGTTGTATATGGGGGTACCTGACCTATAAAGGCTATATAAATCTGTCGGTTAACCTAAAAAAATAACTGGCTACCTAGCGGCACCAGTGACACTAATGCAGCGATCAGAAAAATGATCGCTTAGTGACACTGGCAAAAGGGGGTGAAAGGGTTACCTGGGGGGCTACCTTGGACCTAGAGGGGCCTAAAGCTAACTGCCCTGACACTTTTTACAGTCACAAATGACACTAAATGCAGTGATCAGTAAATAAATGACCACTGAAATCAGTGAAACTGTGACTGGGGGGGGGGGGGGCAGGGGGTGATCTGGGGGGTGATCTGGGGGTGACTGGGGGGTGAAATGTGTGCCTGGTGTCAGTGTAGTGTTTGTGCACTTACTTGTGTGTCTTCACTCCTCGGCGTTGCGGTCAGAAAGACCACCACGAGGAGTGTGACACTTCCTCCTGCCTGTGTTTACAGTTCACAGGCAGTGGAAGCTTCTCATTCGCCAGGAGAGATTGCGAGGGGGTGGCCAGAAATCACTGGCCGCCCCCTCATCTCGGATCGCTCCTGAAGCGAAGCCGACCGTCTCCGCCGTGTATACCCACTTGGGGGAGCAGGTTCCACTACGTTTTTCACAATAATGTCTCGTAGTGTGGGAGCTCTCTTAAAAAAAATCAAATTCAGTGTAAAATTTTCCATTTCTTTATGCTGGATGTTAAAGTCTAAAACTCTAGCTGGGGCTTCAATTTTATGCTGACTAGGGTTTGTTCCTTGTAACATTTTTGTTCTGTCCATGGCTTTCACAATATTAGTTTGTTTATTAATGAATTCTTCAGAGTATCCTTTATTTTTGAATCTATTACCTAGAAATGCTGCTTGGGATATGTAGTCCTCTTCATTCGTGCAGTTTCTTCTGATCCTAACCAGTTGTCCTTTCAGAATGTTAAACAGCCATGGTTTAAAATGGCAACTGCTCATTGATAGATAGCTGTTAGCATCTATATTTTTAAAGTGTGTTTTTGTTATTATTTGATCTCCCATAAGTGTAATATCCAAATCCAGGAAGTTAACCTGTTTGTCACTGATGTTCCAAACCAATTTAATATTTTTGTCATTTTAGTTCAATTGAGATAAAAAAATTTCCAATGTTTCTCTACTCCCGTTCCATACTATGATTAGATCATCTAGAAATCTCTTGTAGAAGGTCAATTCCACTGTAATTTTTTCATATATGGCTCTCTCCTCCCATTGTGCCATGAATGCGTTTGCTATACTGGGGGCAAACTTCGCTCCCATCGCAATGCCTGTTGGTTTGTAAAATGATTGGTTGTGCCAGAAGTAGTTGTATTTTAAACAAAATTCAATACATTTCACTAAAAACTTCCTTTGTTTACATACTAAAAGTTGTATATTCCCTTAACAACCACTTCGTGGCATTACAGGCCTGATGATGTTGCACTGTTGTATAATGACGCCACATCTGCAGTGGCTAATAAGGACCTTCCTTCAAGTACTGGTACTTCTTGTAAAAGTTGTAGGACATGTTTAGTGTCTTTCAAGCATGCTTTGGTTTGTTGTACTGCAGGTTGATTAAAGTTATCAAGGTACTGTCCCATTCTGGACGTGAGAGATTCACTGCCATTTACTATGGGCCTCCCTGGTGGATTTATTTTATCCTTATGTAATTTTGGTACAGTGTATATCACTGGTATTCTGCACGATTCTGGGATTAGGAATTTGGATTCCTTTTTGTTTAAGATGTCCTTCTTTGTACCCTAGTGTACCAATTTTTCTAATTCCTTCTTATATTGGCTGGTCGGATTCCCTAGTAGTTTGGTGTAGCAAGTTTCATCACTCAATTTCGATCAATTTCATTTTGATATTGTTTTTTGATTGGATAACTGATTGGATAACTACCATAGACAATATCCTTCGTTTTAGTCAGCGATTGGATACCTTTTTTAATATGGATTGGGTCAGAAGCCTTTTTTAGTCTGTGTGTCAAGGTCCTGTAGGACTAACTTTTAAAAAAAATCTATACATTGGTTATCACAAACCTGTGGATTGTATATAGAGTTATTTCTTGTTTCTGTGCTATGTCTCACTTCATTCAAATGTCCTGTTACTTTTCCGTTCGGTGTAAATGGATTACTTAAAATATATTTATTTCTTAATATTAATTTTACGTATATATTTCTGTATGTTTATATATGTATCAAATTTATTCAAGTTTTTTACAGGTGCATGTTTCAAGCCTTTATTCAAGACAGCTAGTTCTTCCTTGGTTAGGGGTTTACTACTCAAATTAAATACTCCCTCTCCGATCACTCTCTTTTTCTTTTGTACTTGCGTTCCCGCTCTGCATCCCCTCTTCGTTCGGTGCTTCTTCCTGATCTTGATTCCGGGGGGCTTCTTCTCTGTGATTTTCTTGATTCCTGTGGATGTTTTCTTGGTGAGCCTCGATCCTATTCCCGTGAGACGATTGCGGGTATCCCCGTGGCGATTGAGTCCGCGGGACCCGCGACCGGCCTCACGGGGGTCCTTACCGGCACGGCGGCATCTTAAAGGGGACTTACCTGTACACCCTTATGCCTGTCTGTGCCATTCTGTCAACGTACATCGTCGTGCGCCGGTCGGCTAGCGGTTAAGGAAACAAACGTTTTTTAAAACTGAATAGACATCCCCTTCATGTATATGGGGCAGATAAAGCTCACCGTTTTGACGTCTTAGTTCTTGTCATTTTTTCCTTTTATTTCAAGTCCATATTGATATTCCTCGTTAGTCTCAATGGAGAGGCATGGACACAGGTCCTTGGTGCAGGCTCGATATGATCCTCACTTCGCAAAGCATGCCGTATGTTCATAAAATTCAAAAAACCTTGTAGCAATGTTTCAAAAACATCTACAGATCGTGCAGCATTGTCTGCTCCAGTTTCCCCGACAGATGCTCGGGGTATGCACTTACGGAGACTCGGGGTAGAGGGAGGTGGTCTGTTGTGTGGTTGGAGACATCCGTGTCCCCACCACGGAAAACGTGATGACGTATTTGCTTACGCATTTTGCTTGTAACCAAGCTTCCTCAGAGCATGCGCAGTAGCTCGAAGTTTGTCCTTAAATAATCATGATGTTGATTAGGTAATTGGTTAAAAATTACAAACATTTCAATTGAACTACAGCCAAGTTAAACCGTCATTCATACAGAGTGCAGACACACAGTGTTCATCAAGGTCGGTCCCTCATTCCCTAAACTTATGTAACAAAAATAATAAAAAAAAATGGAATAGATCCACCGTTTAACTAATATAAAATACACACCATGGAGTCACAGCCGCCAGCTAGTTGGCAGACAGCAATAGTCAGCAAAAAAGTAATCGAAAGAGACAACCTAAATAAGCATGTAACCAGTATTGTCCATACCGTCATTACTGTTCCAGAAAAACTGATAGATTACATTCATTGTTCAACCCGGAAGGTTGCATACTGTTTAAATTGAAGATCCACATCTTCTCTTTTTGATACAGTATCCTATCAAAGTCCCCTCTTCTGGGGGGTAGGTTGAGCTTATAGATTCCTTTAAAATTAAGACCCTTTGGTTCACCTCCATGGAAATTCAGGAAATGCAACGAAAGAGGACGATCATCGTCCTTCATGATTATACTTTGGACATGTTCATCAACCCTGATCTTGAGTTGTCTCTGTCTTGCCCACGTAGATCATTCCACATGGACAAGTTAACATGTATATTACGCGGGCTGTAAAGCAATTAATAAAGTTGTTGATTTTATACTGTTTACTCCCGTCAGAGTTGGTGAACATGTCCGTTTCATCCACATACTTGCAGATATGACACCTGCCGCATGGATACATGCCCTTTAGAGGTGGAAGACTGGAAAGCCAATCCTGTATTTTTGGTCTTCGGTATTCAGAGTGGACAAGGCTGTCCTTCAAGTTGGTAGATCTTCTGGCCGTGAGCAGGGGTTGGTCGCCCACTATGCTTCCAATGAGGAGCCTCAGCTAAAATATGCCAATGATGACTGACAATATTTCTGATCTGCTCCCACTGTGCCCTATACTTAGTAATTATCCTAATCGGGGCTTGTTTGAAAGTTTCTCGTGTTGCCCCCTTGCTCCTGGCCAGAAGATCCCCCCTGTCCGTTTTGGAGTGCCCTTTTCTTGGCCTTTCTGATACAGGCATGTAAAAAGCCTCGGTCTCTGAACCTCCCGTACAGTTCATGTGCCTCACTTTTGAAATCATCCCCATCCAAACAGTTCCTCCTTGTATGGAGGAACTTTCCGACTTGGATCCCCTGTATGAGCGATTTGGGATGATGGCTAGAGGCTAATAGAAGAGTATTCGCTGCAGTTTCCTTTCTAAAAGTCTGCCATCTTTCACATATATAGTAAGATTCCGGAAAGGCAGGTGTGCAGGATCAAAGGAATAGGTCAACTTGATCTTCCTATTGTTATTATTCAATTCCTCAATGAATAAAACCAAGTCTTGGGGTGACCCCCTAGACCATATACACGTTGTCGATTTACCTCAGCCACAGTAAGTACTTTCGGGCACTCTGCTAGCAGTACACCGACGTCCGATTGTACCAGGCAAATTTCCCTGCCCCAGCTGCTGGGCCGTCGAAAGAAGTTCACTCCCAGCCATCCACATGCCCAGCGGTTGAATGCTAGCTTGGCTAAATTGCTAGCACTTCAACTGCTGCCTTTTCAGTTGGTAGACTCGGCCCCCTTCCGTGAGTTTGTGCAATGTGCTTTTTCTCACAGAAGGCGATTCCGGCTCTCTACCGGCATGTGGAAGGCAATGTCCATGCCTCGCTGGACAGGGTGGTCAGGTGTATATTACCGCTGACTCATGGTCCAGTAGGCATGGACAGGGACGTTACCTATCTTTCACGGCCCATTGGGTCACTCTTTTGGCAGCTGGGAAGGATGCAGGACAAGGTGCAGTAGTGTTGGAGGTTGTTCCGCCACCACGCCTCCAAAATGCTACTACTGGTTGTGACACACCTCTCTCCTCCACCCCCCCTCCTCTTCTTCCTCCATGGCCTCTTGCTGTGCTTTGTCCTCGGAACCAGCGGTGCTCCCGTAGGCGTTCAAGGGGCTACGCAAGTACGCAGGCAAAAAGATGCCGTGCTTGCGCTGGTGTTTGGGGAACAGGAGCCACACTGGGGCAGAAGTTCTGTCAGCTCAAAGGGGCAGGCTGAGAGGTGGTTGACGCCACGCCGGCTTAAGCCAGGAATGGTGGTTTGTGACAATGGCACCAACCTCCTCTCCGCCCTGCGACAGTGACAACTGACCCATGTGCCCTGTGTGGCTCACGTCCTTAACCTGGTGGTGCAGCGGTTCTTGGGCAGGTACTCAGCTTACAGGATGTCCTGAGGCCGGCCAGGAAAGTCTATGTGCATTTCCGCCGATCATATACTGCCACTGCTCGGCTGGCTGAGCTGCAAAAGGAGTTGAACCTGCCCAAGAACCGCCTTATATGTGACATTCCCACCAGGTGGAACTCACGTTGGCTATGCTGCAGCGACTGCACACGCAGCAGAGGGCCATCAATGAGTACATGTGCGACTACGGCACCAGGACAGGGTCAGGGGAGCTTGGATTTTTTTTACCACGCCAGTGGAGCATGATCAGGGATGCATGCACTGTTCTGTCACCATTTGAGGAGGCCACGAGGATGGTGAGCAGTGACAGTGCATGCATCAGTGACACTGTACCACTTGTCCACCAGTTGAAGCACACGCTGCGTGGAATAATGGCTCAATCGCCCACCAAGAGTAACTGTGAGGGCTTACAGTGTTGTGGCAACACCAACATCTAAGGGGCAAATTTCTGCAGAGTATATACGGCAGGCCCCTACTTTCAAACATCCAACTTACAAACGACTCCTACTTGCAAACGGAAGGAGACAACAGGAAGTGAGAGGAAATCTACCCCTAGGAAGGGAAATTCTCTCCTGAAAGAGATAATATGGGAAAAGGTATCTCCTCTCTACTGATGCTTTATCACCAATCCTTGTTTCAATAAAAACCCCAATTTTCCAAAAACATTTGTCATTGGGACGGAAAGTGAGGTGAAATGTTCTGAACAGGTGCACAGACAGCAAAACAAATGTTACAGGGGTGATAACCTATGTTCTCCAAAAAGCTTAAAAATAGATTATTTGGCTGGAGCTTAACTTACACTTAAAAATTTACCTGTTCCAAATTACAAACCGATTCTACTTAAGAACAAACCTACAGTCCCTGTCTTGCTTGCACCGCCTGTATACTGCTGTTCAGAGTATATAGAGTTTTAGGTATAGGGTTTTATTTTGGGTGCGGGGTTCCCCTTAATATCCATACAAGCTCCAATAGGGGCTGGTAATGGGTGGGGGGGGGGGGGGTGATGGGGTAGCCATGCCATTTTTCTCAAAGATTTTCATCCATATTGCCAGGACAAGATTTACGTTACATTAAAGTGAATGTAAACCCCAAATTTATGTCATAATGTAGAGAATACAATTTCCTTTAATTTGAGCCCAGTCTTGCCACACAGATTTACTTGAGACCTGAGAAATCCTTTTTTATTGTTTAGTTAGAGAATTCTTGACAAAGTCTTGAAAACTTTGTCAAAAATGCCCCCTTGCTGTGAGTGACAGGTGATTTACATATCATGCACTAGCCTGAGAGACATGCACATGCTGTGTAAAAAGTTCACAATTCACATCCCCCTCCCCTCCAGCTCTCCCAGGATTGGCCGTTACTGTGTTTTGACTGGATGTTTCTTATCATGGGATGCAGTGAACAGTCAGCAGACTATAGACAGACAAGTGATTTAGGGGACATGTATGTAGTCAGAGTTGGGCAGAGTAGAACATCCAGTGATCTGATGATTGTTATAGTGCAGTGTGTGTCTGAGGTCCCCTGATCACAGATAACATTCCTTCCCATAACCAGGAATTGTTATGTGGGGGAGGGGTGGATTTCTCACTTTTTATAATTACACCCAGTAAGGCTGAATGATCTTAGGACCAGTTCACACCAGTGTGGGATATCGCATGTGATTCCCACCGCACTGCAGTGCAAATCACATGCGATGTTCGTGCAGTGCGATTTCCGCCATACAGATAGTATGTGTGATATCGCACCGCATTCAGACAAAAATCGCACAGGACCCTTTTTTGGTCCGCACCAGAATCGCATGGGTGTTCACACCTATGCGATCCATTTCATGTCCTAACTGTCAGTTCTCAGTGCGATATGCGAGCTGAAATGGGGGTGTCATTAACATTGTATGACACTCCCCAGTGCGAGTCGGATGCGATGTGGGAACTTACAGTGGATTCGCAGGGTTCCCGCATCGCACCAGTGTGAACCGAGCCTTGGTGGGACCAGTCAGGTGACATTTGTAGGCTGTATGCTTTGAGGCTCAGTTCACACTGATGCGATGCGGGAACCCTGCGAATCCACTGCGGGTTCCCACATCACATCCGACTCGCACAGCAGTTCACACTGCCATATGCGAACTGCTGGGGAGTGTCATACAATGTTAACGACACCCCCATTTCAGCTCGCATATCGCACTGCGAACTGACAGGACATGAATCGGATCGCATAGGTGTGAACACCCATGCGATTCTGGTGCGGACCAAAAAAAGAGTCCTGTAAGAGTTTGGTCCGAATGTGATGCGATTTCAGCCATACAGTTTGTATGGCTGAAATTGCATCGCACAGACATTGCATGTGATTTGAACAGCAATGCGGTGCAAATCACAGGAATGCGGAGTGTACAGTGGTGGGGAGCACATGCAGGATGGTGTCAGGATAGTGGACAGTGTCAGATTATTATTTTATAATTACATTTTTTTTTTTTTTTTCAAATGTTTTTTCGGACCAGTGGATGTTTTTTATTTTTATACATTTTTACAATTTAATTTTTATTTATATTTTTTTTTTAATATTCTAACAATGATGGGAGGGTGGGGTTTTAGCAGTGGACGGAGTCAGTGTCAGTTGGGTAGTGGTTTGTGTCAGTGGGGCAGTGGACCGTGTCAGTGGGGCAGTGGACCGTGTCAGTGGGGCAGTGGACCGTGTCAGTGGGGCAGTGGACCGTGTCAGTGGGGCAGTGGACCGTGTCAGTGGGGCAGTGGACCGTGTCAGTGGGGCAGTGGACCGTGTCAGTGGGGCAGTGGACCGTGTCAGTGGGGCAGTGGACCGTGTCAGTGGGGCAGTGGACCGTGTCAGTGGACCGTGTCAGTGGACGGTGTCAGTGGACGGTTGTTTTTTTTTTTTACAATTTTAGAATCTTTTTTTTTTTAACAGCCCTGTTGGGGACTCTGGTGAAATGTCAGGGGTCTAAACAGAGACCCCTGACATCTCCCATATGAGACAGAGGATACAGATTCCCCAATCCTTTTCTCTGTATTGAAGATGAATGGAGGGAAGACAGCGGCTCCATTCATAAACTGAGCAGAGGAACACACAGATCACTCTGCTCAGTTATTACAGGTCACAGAGCGATCGGTAACGAATGCTCTGTGCCCCATTTCTCTGCTCTCTATCCTGACAGATTCCCCCGCTCTCGCCCCCCCCCCCCCCCCCTGCAGCCCGGAGGGAAGCTGGCTGCGGGGAACGAGGGGGGCGGAGGAGGAGGAAGACAGCGGGGGATGTGGGGTGAAATTGGTGTTTGCTTGAGTAGCATGATGTGGGGGTGCGGTGTAGGAGTAACTAAGTGAGGGATCGCCCCTGGAGAATTAAAAGAAATGAGCTGGGGGTATGTGGAAATGGAGAGTCAGCGACCAGAAGGGATAATACAGCACGAACAATGTCCTTTCCCTAATTCTAACATGATGTAGTGGCCAAGGCATACCTCGCATGAGGTGAGAGTCCATATAGGCATTGTCCATGACTTGGATGCTGTCTGTGGGTCCTGGTATCTTCATGTCTTTTCCCCAGCAGCAGGACTTTACAACGCACTCTGAAGGCAACTGCTACTACAATTACCGTACTGCATTCAGATCCTAGTGGTCCTCTTTTTTTATACATCAGAGTTGGCCCCGCAAAATAAAAAAAACCCTGTGAACTAGGTCCAAAATGCTTAGCCCTAACACCGCGTCCCACCCCAGCCTGGGTCGGTGTTCTGTCAAAATCTCCAACATCACTTCCGGTGACTCTCCAGCAGCAGGAATTGCAGATTTCAAGGACTTGGCCATTTCCACAGAACACCGGCAGCGTATACACTACGGTACACAAAGAATTGGTTGTTTTGACAGAATCCCGGCTAAAAAGTAAAAAAAGTTGTTGCCACCTTGGAGAAAGCCATGTTGTTGGTTACTAGCAGGCAGATTAACAATGTTCACTCATTATATCGTCTCAGTGTTGCCAACCTACCAGATTGAAATTTACTGGCACTGTCAAGTTTTTACTGGCATATTTAAAAGCTATAAAATGACAGTTTTAAGTGCAAATTTCAGTACAAGTATGTAATTAGCAAAGTGATTTAAGGTAGATATTAAAGGCAAAAACATATTTATTTTAGTTTCGATATTGTAAATAAGTAGCTCAGGGACAGGACTCAGGAGGGCAAGAAATTAGAATAGGCAGGCACACACACATGAAATTGACTCTCACAGAGACACTGGCAGTAGTGTGAAACAGCACAATGACACAACCCCTCCTGGCATTGAGAGTCATAGTGACCCTCTCTCTCCATGCCAGGTGGTCCCTTCAGTCCACTCCCGGCTTTCCTTCCTCCTGTTCCGCAGACCTGCACATGAGGCTCCGGCTGCTCCGTTCACTTGCATCATGACTTCACGTGACACACTGCCGACACAGTCCGAACACACTGTAGCAAGCACTCGGATGGTTTCGGCCAAGCATCACAGCCATATTTTTTACTGGCAACCTTTTTTTTTCACTGGCAGAAGAAAAGTGCCCATTTTTTACCAGCTGCCAGTAAAAATACTGGCGGTTGGCAACACTGTATCGTCTACCATAGTGTGTGCCGGTGTTCTATGAAGACAGCCAAGTCGTCAATCTGCAATTAATGCTGCTGGAGAGTCACCGGAAGTGACAGAATTGAAGATTTTGACAAGTTGGCCCTTTTTCAAAGAAAACCGTCTGTAAGAAACTGACTGTATGCATTTCAACCTGCTTGCAAGTACAAAACTAGCTCATGGCTCATTTTATAGCAGCAAGCTTTTTTTTTTTGTTTACATATTAGGCCAGTATTTGTTTCTCTTACCTGCATATGCTGTAAAACATTTTTTTTTTTTTTTACCAGCTTGGCCGGTGAAATATCGGCCGGGTGATATCTGTAGTTTCAATGTTCAAATGAGGTACAGATGGGAGTGATGTGTGGAGGCATGACTAGATACATTTCCCGCCTCGGGAGGGCAGGAGCGCGCACAGTACAAGACTCATCGCACAGGAACGCGTTGAGGCTCGTGCACGCTGGCAAGGAATCCCTGTATATCCTTCTTCCCAGCTAGAGGGGAAGACCGTCGAAAATGTTCCCAGCCATATCTGTCATTGGATGCAGATGTTAACCAATGGCTGAGCAGAGGGCGGGCCGCTCTACTTCTGACAGCTTTTCGATTTTTCTGCTCTGAGACCTGTCACTTTGGATTCCTACAAGCAGTAAGTGAGCGAATTGTACATTTCTGTTTTATCATGATGACATATGCTATGGAGTCTGGTGCATGGGAAAATGGAACGACTGACAGAGCTGTCGGCGTGTTTACATGGCAGAGAATCTCTGTACTTTCGGTTTGTGTACATGGAATACATCTCTGTGACGTCATCCTTGTAAACATTCTATTCTGTGAAAGTTGTGTGCCTCTGAACCCATCAGGAAGGTCTAATCCAACCAGAAACAATAATTCTATACTGTTACATTTACCATCAGTGTGTGTTTACAGTGGAAGAGACTTTTGCTGTAAAACATGAATGTGATCTTTTGTTTTGTTTTTATCTGGAGTTCTGGACCTGCTTTATTGAAAATGAGCTTATATTAAAGCAGAACTAAAGGATTAATACTCACCTGTCCTAGAGTCCCTCGGCGGCATCTGCCAGTTTTCGGGCCTCTTCATTGGCCGGCGCTGGATGACATCACACTACTGCGCAGGAAGCAGTTATCCCAGCACTCAGAGACTGGCCTGGGGCACATCTGCAACTTAGTTGGTGGTATGTTTTTTGGGGGGGCAGCAAACAATGCATCCACAGCCCCCCCCCTCTGTCAGTTGCCAGGTCACCTGCAGCTAAAGCCACTGCCCCCCTGTCCGTTCGTCAGCCACCAGCCCCACACTTAGCCTATTCTCCTCCTCCGTGTGCAGTGCATCTCCTCCATTATCCTCCTAGGTGGCCGATCAAATCGCATCTCCTTTTGGCCAATCGGGTGATGGGTCTCAGGACCCACTTCCTGATTGGCCAGGAGGAGACTCAGGAAGACAATAGCGAAAATGTATTCGCTATTGTCAAACAAGTGGGTGTGCTCGGGGCGCAGTGCTCTGCCCCCGAGCCCACCCTTTTTTGAAGCCTATTAGAGTCTCATGCTCTAATCATGCTTCAAAAAAAAAAAAAAATGCATTGAAATAGATTAGGGGGCCGGGCACATTGATGGGGGGGGGGGGGGCGGCACCCCTGTGTGCTGCATTACGGGCCGCCACTGGTGAGCGGGCAGGTAGGAGCATTTTATTGCAGAAGAGACATTGCACGTCTCTTCTGTATTAAAAGCATGCCTCGGTGCTCGTTGTTTCTTACAGCAGACCATCTAGTCCCGCTTTAAAGTATAATTATTAATTATGAGCGCGGTGTCAGGAAGCTGCGCTAATCACAGGCAGTGAGACATTTCCCGATCTGTGCAGCCGCGAATCAGGAAATGTTTCACTACCTGTGATTAGAGCTGCGGAGTGTCAGCTTCCTGACAGGCGTGGGCACGTGGAGTTGCGAACAGGCCTGAGCTAATTCTTAATAATTAAAATAAAATTAAATTGTACTAACTTTACTGTTTCCAAAAAAAGTGCGCTTGTAAGACCGCTGAGCAAATATGGTGTGAAAAAAAGTATTGCAATGACCGCCATTTTATTCTCTAGGGTGTTAGAAAAAAAACAATATATAATGTTTGTGTGGTCGTGCGACGTGGCTCCCAAACAAAATTGACGTCCTTTTTTTCCCACAAATAGAGCTTTCTTTTGGTGGTATTTGATCACCTCTGCGGTTTTTATTTTTTTTGCGCTATAAACAAAAAAAGAGCGACAATTTTGAAAAAAAAAACATTTTTTTTTTTTACTTTTTGCTATAATAAAAATCCCACAAAAATGTAAAAAAATATGTTTTTTCCTCAATTTAGGCCGATACGTATTCTTCTACATATTTTTGGTAAAAAAATTAATTAAAAAAATCGCAATAAGCGATTATTGATTGGTTTGCGCAAAAGTTATAGCGTTTACCAAATAGGGGATAGTTTTATGGCATTTTTATTAATATTTTTTTTTTTTTACTAGTAATAGCGGTGATCAGCGATTTTTATTGTGACTGCGACATTATGGCGGACACATCGGACATTTTTGGGACCATTGTCATATATACAGCAATCAGTGCTATACAAATGCACTGATTCCTGTGTAAATGACACCGGCAGTGAAGGGGTTAACCACTAGGTGGCAGTGTAGGGTTTAAGTGTGTCCTAGGGGCGTGTTGCTAACTGTGGGGCGCATGGCTGTGTTGTACACATCACTGATCTCTGCGCCAATCACAAGGAGCAGAGATCAGTGACACTGTTGCTAGGCAGGACGGGGAGATGCTTGTTTACTTTAGTATCTCCCTGTTCTTCCTCCCCGTGAGACGATCACGGATATCCCCACGGCGATCGAGTCCGTGGGACCCACGATCGGACTCGCGGAGGTCCCGACCGGCGCGCACACAATGGCACGGCGGCAAATTTTATGCCTGTCCGTGCCATTCTGCCGACCTACATCGTCGTGCGACGGTCGGGAAGCGGTTAAATAAATGCTCCTAGACGCAAACGCCACAAAACGGGCGTTTTTAAACGCCGGTTTGAAGCTGTCAAAAAATTTGTTTAGAGGAGGTTGCCTTAGCGTCCCGTGTACATTAATCCTAACAGTGGCCATGAGTTTTTCAGTCAAGCTTCATGAGATATGTAAATGGGCTACACCTATAGCAAGGACATCATTTGACTTTGGTTAAAGCTGCACAGTTTGTTTGTATCTACAGGTGCCCCTTACCTGCATAGGTAGTTTTTTTGATTTTTATATTTTTTTGATAAAAGTGAACTATTATTAACCACATGCCGACCGGGCCATAGCCGAAAGACGGCTACAGCGCGGTCGGCTTAAACTTGCCCCCTGGGGGCACGCACTCGGGAACATGGGCATCACGGATCACGGTAAACGGCCGCTGATAGCAGCCGTTTACCACGTGATCGCTCCTTCAAATGACGGAGCAATCACATGTACACAAACCGGCGTCACGTCATGACGCCGGTTCCTTCCTCCCCTCTCTGTACCGATCGGTACAGTGAGAGGGGAGAAGCGAGAGGGGGAGAGATGGGACCAGCGCTGTGGGCTGGATATGTAGTGCCCACAGCGCTGGTCAGTGACAGCTACACTGCCACCACTGTGCAATACTCTACCAATACTGTGCAACACTGCAATACTCTGCCAATAATTTTTAATAGAAACAAATAATTTTTTTATTAAATTTTTTTACCGAATTTTCAGTATTTTTTGATTTATAGCGCAAAAAATAAAAAACCCAGCAGTGTATAAATACCACCAAGAGTAAGCTCTATTTGTGTGAAAAAAAAGGCACAAAATTCATTTGGGTACAGTGTTGCATGACTGAGTAATTGTCATTCAAAGTGTGAGAGCGCCAAAAGCTGAAAATTGGTCTGGTTAGGAAGGGGGTTTAAGTGCCCAGTTGGTAAGTGGTTAATTACTATTATACAGGATTTATATAGTGTCAACAGTTGTGCAGCACTTTACAACATGGGGCAGACAGTACAGTTACAATACAAGAGGGATCAGAAGGTCCTGCTCATTATAGCTTACAATCTAGAAGGGAGGGTCAAGTGGAACAAAAGGTAATAGCTGTGGGGGGTGATCAGATGATGAAAATACAGTTGTTAGGTGTGGGTAGGATAGGCTTTTCTGAAGAGGATGGTTTTCAGGATTGTCTAAAAGCTAATGAGTAGGAGTAGGAGATAATCTGACAGATTGGGGTAAGGAGTTCAATAGGACTGAAGAGGCTCTGGAAAAGTCCTGGAGGCAAGCATGCGAGGAGGTAATGAGGGAGCTAGAGAGCAGGAGGTCTTAAGAAGCACAAAGAGAATGATTAGGTTGGTATTTTGAGACTAGGTCAGTGTCAGGAGAATTAATAGACCAGACTGTGTGGACTGCACAGAGATAAACAAAAATGCATATAAAGTGAATAGTGATATTTATTAAGATAAGTGATAAATAAGAAAATACAAACAGTGCACAACAAACCCAACAACAACAACAGTATATACAGCAAGGGGCAGTACCAGAAACACAGATGTCAGCCAGGCCAGGGTCATACACAGATCAGCAGAAGGACAAGGGATGTTCCAGAGACATAAACTTTAGCCAGGCCAAGGTCATACACAGGGAGATCAGTAGAAAAGGGACTGGGAACAAACAGGACTAGGAGGGGATGGATCAGGATGGAGGTTAAAGGTAAGGGTACAGGAGGACAGGCTCAGGTTACAAGGCTCAGGTTACAAGGCTCAGGTTACAAGGCTCAGGACGCAGGTACAGGTCAGGGCACAAGGAAGATACCAAGGCAAACATGTTAGTGTTTGCCGGGTATTTATACACCTGTAATTGGTCTCAAGTGACACCTGTTTGCAAGAGGTGCTGTCTGCTCCACACTGCCGGGATCCATCCGCTGGTGGACGCCAAAACTGCGGCCCAAAGATGACATAACGCCAGCAGGGAAAGTCTCTCCTGACAGTTACAAACTGCCAGGAGACACCTTCTGATGGACCACAGTACTGCACGCCAAATGATGGATCTTAACAGCGGACGGATCCGTTCCTGACAGTCAGTGAGGTAGCTGGGGGCAGAGTTGTGGGTGGCTTTGTAAGTAGTTAGTATTTTGAATTGAATTTGTTGGGTGAGCGGAAGCCAGTGGAGGGCTTGACAGAGAGGAGTAGCAGACACAGAGTGATTGGTGAGGTGGATGAGTCTGGCAGCAGCATTCATGATGGATTGAAGAGGGGGGGGGGGGATAAACTGTAGAGGTAAGCCAATGAGGAGGGAGTTGCAGTAGTCGAGGCAAGAGATGACCATGGAGTGAATTAAGAGCTTTGTTGTGACATTGGCTAGAAAGGGGTTTACTTTTGAGATTTTGAGGCGGCAAGATTTGGACAGTGATTGGACGTGGGGCTTAAAGGAGAGTTCTGAGTCCAAGACTACACCTTGGTTTGCGGGGATGGGCGCTTAGAGTTTTGCCATTAATTTTGACAGAGAGATCAGGGGAAGAGGCACATGGGGGAGGAAAAATTATAAGTTTGGTTTTGGATAGATCAAGTTTGAGGAAGTGGTGTGACATCCAGACTGATATATCTGATAGTAAATTAGTGATACGCGAGGAGACTGAAGGAGTGAGCTGAAGGGTAGAGAAATAGATTTGGGTGTCGTCAGCGTAGAGGTGGTATTGGAAGCCATGGGGGGCTATCAGCTGACTCAGGGAGGAGGTGTAGATTAAAAATAGGAGCGGTCCAAGAACAGAACCTTGGGGGACTCCAACAGAGAAAGGAAGAGGAGAGGTGGAAGTAGAATTGTAAGTAACACTAATGCCGCGTACACACGAAGGGACAATCCCGCGGGATTATCCTCTGGACTGAAGTCCAGCGGATAATCCCCTCGTGTGTGGGCGCCGGCGGACTTTTTGGCGCCAAAGTCCGGCAGGCCAAAGTTTTAAGTTTTGTTTTAAAATTATCCGCTGGACTTGGCAGTCCAGCGGACAATCCCGCCGTTAGTGGGCAAGTCCACGGGACTTTTGAAATGAACGGACTTGCCGCTCATCGGCAAGTCCGTTCATTTAGCACGTGACTTCAGGTTACGTAGCTAGCGTAGGCAGTTACTGCCGCCGCGCTAGCTCCGTGACCTGGCATGGATTTAAAGGGAATCCCCACGCCGTCTTATATAGGGACATGGGGGACAGGGTCACATGCACATGTCACATGGTGACCCCGCCCCCTTGTGTTGTCACAGTCCCGGAGGATGCTGGGACTGTGACATCGCAAGGGGGCGGGGTCACCATGTGACATGAACATGTGACCCTGTCCCCCATGTCCCTATATAAGTCCGAGCGCAGAGCGGCACAGGCATTCCGGGCAGAGACAGCGACGGGTCAACATCGGAAGAAGAAGAACAAGAAGAAGGACAAGAAGAAGAAGAAGGCGCCGGCGGCGCGGAAGACGACGACCGCCGCAAGAACAGAAGAGACCCCCGGAAGACCCCCGAAGGCGGATCGAGACCCCCAGATGACGGCGGCGACGACGAAGAAGGTAGCCGGACTCCCCCGCTCGTGAAAGAGCTAGGTAAAAGAGCAGAAGAGAGCGGAGGAGTCCGGCGAGAAGACCCCCAAGACGGAAGAAGACCCCCGGAGCAGTGCAATAAAATATTTTTTCAAAAGTGTGTGTGTTTTTGTACTTTACATTTTACACCTTAGGTGAATGGGTAGGGGTACATCGTACCCCATACTCATTCACATAGGGTGGGGGGCCGGTATCTGGGGGCCCCCTTATTAAAGGGGGCTCCCAGATTCCGATAAGCCCCCGCCGCAGACCCCGACAACCAACGGCCAGGGTTGTCGGGAAGAGGCCCTTGTCCTCATCAACATGGGGACAAGGTGCTTTGGGGTGGGGGGGGGGGCGCACGGCCCCCCTTTCCCCAGGGCACCCCCCATGTTGAGGGCACGCGGCCTGGTACGGCTCAGGAGGGGGGGGGCTCTCGTTCGTCCCCACCCCTTTCCTGGCCTGCCAGGCTGCGTGCTCGGATGAGGGTCTGACTTGGATTTGGGGGGAACCCCCACGCCGTTTTTTCGGCGTGGGGATTCCCTTTAAATCCATGCCAGCTTGCGGAGCTAGCGCGGCGGCATTTACTGCCTACGCTAGCTACGTAACCTGAAGTTACGTTCGAAATGAACGGACTGCTCCGTGTGTGGGCAAGTCCGTTCATTTTCAAAAGTCCCGCGGACTTTTGGCCGGCGGATTATCCGCTGGAGAAGTCCGTGCGTGTGTGGGCAAGTCCACACGCTCGGAAAGTCCAGCGGACCTAGCTGGAAAGTCCCGCGGGATTGTCCGCTGGACTAGGTCCGCCGGCAAAAGTCTGCACGTGTGTACGCGGCATAAGGCCCCTTTCACACTTATACGATTTGTCCCACGATTTGTGACTGCAAAGTACAGGGGGTCCCCGAGTGACGAACTCGTTAGGGACTGCCCGCCTGTACGGAAGTCAGAAATGTTCGTAAGTCGGCCGCGCATGCGCAGACCGACAAATACGGAGATTTCCGGACATTTCCGATGTTCCGTCTAATGCCGTTCTGTGCATGCGCGGCAAATTACGGACATTTCCGGCATTTTCCGAAGCTCCGTATGGCCGCGCATGCGCAGAACGGCCAAAAGACAGCGAAAAAGAAGGAAAAATGGCGGAGGGTCCCCGCAGCGCCCTGTTCGTAAATAGGGGTTGTTCGTAGGTTGGGCGTTTGTAAGTCGGGGACCCCCTGTAGCTGACAAGTCGTTCCCTATGATTTCCAATGACAGCCATTCATATTAGTATGACTTAGTAGTCCATGCACTACTTTGGTCCGATTTTGATGCAACTTACACAGGCATTCCTTGAAATCGCAGCATAAATCGTGGCCGCGAATGGTGACAAAATCGCAGTAAAACTTTGAAGCCGAACAAGTGTGAAAGGGGCCTAAAGGAGAGGTTGGATAAGTAGGAAGAGAACCAGCGAGAAGTACAGTCATGGAGACCAAAGGTGTGGAGTTTTTTGAGGAGGAGGGGGTGGTCAACGGTATCAAAGGCATTAGAGAGGTCCAGGAATAGGAGTACAGAATAGTGTCCATTGGTTTTGTCCGTAAGTAGATCTTTGGTGTGCTGTGAGTACACGGGTGCTGTGAGTGCATAAGTGCTGTGAGTGCACTTCTGCTGCAAGTACATGTGTATTGTTAGGTATTAGTGTCAGAAAGCTAGTTGTTAATTTGGACAGGGTATAATCCCCAATCCCCATTAAATTAGTGGGTATGATGCCTGGCGGGTGTGGAGATACGACTGTGTGGAGGTACATCTTGCGGCATGTATGCTTTCCCTGATAATCTGATCAAGGGCGAATATTTCTGTGCAAAATGTAAGCATATTGTTTCCCTGGAAGCCCAGGTTCTGAATCATCTAGGGAAGCAACTGTCAACACGGAGAAGACCCGGCTGTCATGGTGGACATTGGCAGCAATGACAAAGTTAGAGGAAGATGGAGTGTCCTAAAAAACGATTTTAGGGACTTAGGAGCTAAATTGAGGAAAAGGACCTCCAAGGTAGTATTCTCAGAAATACTACCTGTACCTCAAGCCACATCAGAAAGGGAGATTAGGGAAGTAAACCAGTGGCTAAGGAGCTGGTGTAGAAAGGAGAGGTTTAGGTTCCTGGAGAACTGGGCCCAATTCTCAGTCAGTTACCAGCTTTTTAGCAGGGACGGACTGCACCTAAATGGGGAAGGTGCAGATCGGCTGAGAGTGAAGATGGCGACAAGTGAGGGGCTTTTAAACTAGGCAATGGAGGGGGGGTTCAGAGGTAGAGAGTCAGTGCCAAACAAATTCCAGAGGGTGGTATTGGGGGCACTAGTGGTAGGTTGACTAAAGCACCTAAACCCAAGTCCTATTTGCAACCTCAGAACACCCAATAAGGAGATAGTATGAGATAGTATGCGTCAGGGCTTGACAAATTTGCTTGGAATCTAGGAGCCAGCTAAAAAAGTTAGGACTTATGCCGCGTACACACGGTCGGAATTTCTGATGGAAACAGTCCGATGGGAGCTTTTCAACTGATTTTCCGACCGTGTGTATGCCCATCGGTCTTTTTCTGTCGGAATTTCCGACAGACTTTGGATTGAAAATCTGTTCTCAATTTTTCCGACGGAAAACCTTTTTATTGGATTTTCCGATCGTGTGTATGCAATTCCGACATGCAAAATTCTGACACATGCTCTGAAGCAATAAACTTCCCTTTTATAGTGCTGTCGAACGTGTTTTATGCCGCTGTGTTACAGACCGTCGGAATTTGGTGTGACCGTGTGTAGGCAAGACAGTTTGAACGAAATTCCGTCGGAATTCCGACGGGAAAACCATCAGAGCTTTTTCCGACGAGAATTCCGACCGTGTGTACGCGGCATTAGAGTATGAAAATATCGCTCTAGTCTGCAGACTCACAAGAAAGGTAGTGTCCACCCTGATTATGTTCAGCTGGTGCTGGCTCTGCTCGTGATAGAGAAGGGAAAAGGAAGATCTGGATAGCCGCACTTCAGCAAAGCTTCTTTATTATCGGTAGATAAAAACCAAAAGAATAGTTACATCATGTGTGACACAGCAAACAGCATAAGTGGCTTACGCGTTTCACACCTCAAGGGCGCTTAGTCATAGCTAAAAAAGTTAGGAGCCAGGTAATATTTTTTTAAGGACCGACAAAGCTTTATTTTCAATATAAAAATTAACCAATCTTAAATTTACACAGACAACTAGAACGAATGGGACTGCTTTTATTTCCTGCCTTGCAGGGACACAAGACCACCATATCCACGCTAAGGGTCCGATCAGGTCCGCCTGAAAAACTGACAGGCAAACCTGGTCAGACAGCCCGTGTGAAAGTGGCCTTTTTGACCCCAGATCTCATATTTAAGAGGACCTGTCATGCTTTTTTCTATTACAAGGGATTTTTACATTCCTTGTAATAGGAATAAAAGTGACACAATTTTTTTTTTAAAAAAGAACAGTGAAAAAATAAAAAATAAAAGTTAAAATAAATAAGAAAAAAATTATAATTTTAAACGCGCCCGTCCTGCCGAGCTTGCGTGTAGAAGCGACCGCATATGAGAGCGGTGTTCAAACCACACATGTGAGATATCGCCGCGATTGGTAGAGCAAAAGCAATAATTCTAACCCTAGACCTCCTCTGTAACTCAAAACATGCAACCTGTAGAATTTTTTAAACGTCGCCTATGGCGATTTTAAAGGGTAAAAGTTTGTCGCCATTCCACGAGCGGACGCAATTTTGAAGCGTGACATGTTTATTTATCTTTCATCAACAAAAAAATGATATTAAGCCTAGTTGGCTCTCACTTGCAGCACTGCAGCTCTGGCCTTACACTCCAGGCCCTTGTCTATCCCATACAGACTGTTTCACCAACCAACCACCTTGGTGCATATAGCTAGCAGCCTCTTGCTGCTTTGGCTCCCACGTGTAGCCCTCCTGACTCCTGGTACTCAAACTTCCTATCTGCCAGGGTGGAGCCCTGAACCATGGTCAGGTTACTACTAAAAGCCCAGCACACACCTGACCAATCAGTATGCTGGCTGTTCTCAAAATCAGGACCCAGGACTAGGTATTTCATCCCACCCGGATCTCTCAGAAATCCCTGAGCTCCAGGTCCCAAAGTGGACTTTACAAAACACTGAGGAAACTGAAAGGCCAGTTTCCTCTTCATGTTACAAGCTCCCTGGAACCCCTCAACCCATCTGGTTGAGAATTCTGGGTCACATCCTCCTTCTAGACCCTGGCAGGGCAATGCTCTGCCACTATATATATATATATATATATATATATATATATATATATATTTTAGCAGACACCCTAGGGAATAAAACGGTGGTCGTTGCAACTTTTTGTCACACGGTATTTGTGCAGCAATTTTTTTAAACATATACCGTATATACTCTAGTATAAGCCGAGTTTTTCAGCACATTTTTTTGTGCTGAAAGTGCCCCCCTCGGCTTATGCTTGAGTCAAGCACTTTTCTGCAGCAGAGAATTACATTTTCCGACCTGACTTTGGGGCACTGTATCTCGGGGCCACCTGGTGCTAGGAACCCCAAATTTGGTGTGCTAAGTGGAACTGTCAATACAACATATCCAAATTTGGGGTTTCTTAGCACCAAGTGGCCCCGAGATACAGGGCCCCAAAGTCGGTCATCTGTGTCCATATGCAGCAATGTCATTTTGGGACCCTTTGGGTCCAGAGACCCCAGAAACCCCAAACAATGTCCCACCTTAGAGGGGTTCGTTCCCACGGTGGAGACACGCTCTACCTCTCTGCTGCCTTGGGTTCTCGGTTCTTGATTGGATAGATTGATAGCAGCGCAGCCATTGGCACCCGCTGCTGTCAATCAAATCCAATGACGCGGGCGGCGGGGGCGGGCCGAGTCCAGCATTCTGTGTCTATAGACGTAAATCCTGGACTCGGGAGCGTGCCCACACAGTAACCCCCAGGGAGAGCGCTTCTCTTAGGGCAGTGATGGCGAACCTTTTTGAGCCTGAGTGCCCAAACTGAAATAAATACATTGGTTTTGTGTTGCAAAGTGCCAACACAGCAATTCGCGAGAGAGGGGGGCTGAGCGAAAGAGAGGGGTTGTGTGAGAGAGAGGGGGGGGGGGGGGGGGTGAGAGGAGAGAGGGAGAGAGAGAGAGAGAGAAATAGAGAGAGAGACAGCGAGAGTGAGGGAGAGAGAGATGGGGGAGGGGGGCTGAGAGAGAGGGGTGTGAGAGATATGCTGAAAGAGAGAGAGAGAGAGGAGGGGCTGAGAGAGAGGGAAGGGGGACAGAGAGAGAGAGCGGGAAGTGAGAGATATGCTGAGAGATAGGGGGAACAGAGAGAGGGGGGGCTGAGAGAGAGAGAGGGGCTGAGAGAGAGGGAGATGGGACAGAGAGGGAGAGGGGACAGAGAGGGAGAGGGGACAGAGAGAGAGGGTGTGAGAGAGATGCTGAGAGAGAGGGGCAACAGAGAGAGGGAGAGGGGCTGAGAGAGAAGGGTGTGAGAGAAATGCTGAGAGAGAGGTGAGCTGAGAGAGAGGAGGATGGAGGGGGGGACAGAGAGAGGGAGGGGGGACAGAGAGAGAGGGGTGTGAGAGAGGGGGAACAGAGAAAGAGAAGGGTGACAGAGAGAGAGAGAGAGAGAGAGGGACAGAGAGAGAGGGGTGCGAGAGAGATGCTGAGAGAGGGGGACACAAAGAGGGGGGGACGGAAAAAGAGGGAGGGGGGCTGAGAGGAGAGAGAGTCCTCTAGCTCTGTCCTGGACCCTCTCATGTGCCCACAGAGATGGCTCTGCGTGCCAGCTGTGGCACGCGTTCCATAGGTTTGCCAACACTGTCCTAGGGGGTTTACCAATGCGGGGAGGAGCCGTGAGCGCTGTTGGGGGACCCCAGAAGACAATGATTGGGGTCACTCTGTGCAAAACGAACTGCACAGTGGAGGTCAGTATGATATGTTTGTTATTTTTAAAAAAACAAGGGTTTACAACCCCTTTAACCACCTCAATACTGGGCACTTGCAGACCAATTTTCAGCTTTCAGTACTCTCACACTTTTTTTAATTTTTATCATTTTGTTAGATTAGAGCTTTCTTTTGGTGGTATTTATTCACCACTTCATTTTTTATTTTTTGTGATATAAGCAAAAAAAGAGCGAATATTTTGAGAAAAATACTTTTTTTTTCTACTTTCTGTTTTAAAAGAAACCCAAAAAATATAATTTTGTTGAAAATTTAGGCCAAAATGTTTTCTGCCACTTGTCTTTGGTAAAAAAAATCCGATAAGTGTATGATCATTGGTTTGAGTGAAAGTTATAGAGTCTACAAACTAAGTTAGGTATTATTAAAAATATATCAATCCTAATGCACTGATGGCCTATCTCATTTCTTGAGGTCCTAAAATGTCAGGACAGTACAACTACCCCCACAATGCTTTGGAAAATTAAGAAATATATATATTTTTTTCTCACACATGGTGCTGGCCTAATTGCAATTACACCCCAAAATACATTCTGCTATTCGTCCCGAGTATCACGATACCCCATGTGTGAGACTTTTACACAGCCTGGCCACATACAGAGGCCCAACATCCATATAGCACCATCAGGCATTCTAAAGGCATAAATTACACATTTCATTTCCTGAGTACCTGTCACACTTTTTAAGGCTCTGGAGCACCAGGACAATGGAATTACCCCCAAAATGACCCCATTTTGGAAAGAAAACACCCCAATGTATATTCTATGAGGCATAATGATTCTTTTGAACATGTCATTTCTTTCCACAAGTTTTTGGAAAATGTGGAAATAAAATGAAAACATATTTTCTTTCTCACAAAGTTGTCAATTTAGAAGATCTTTCTAACACATAGTATGTACATAGCCAAAATGACATCCCAAAATACATTCTGCTACTCATCCTGAGTATGGTGATACCCCATGTGTGAGACCTTTCCACTACTTGGCCATATATATAGGCCCAACATGCAAGTAGCACCTTAAGGCTTCTAACACATAGCATGTACACACCAATAATTTTTTTTTTTATCTTTAGTGATCCTTTAAACTTCTCCACACATTTTAAGGCCCCTTTCACACATGCGGACCATATGTCTGTTTTTCATCCATCCGTTTTCGGATGAAAAACGGACATACATGTACCCCTATGGGATAGCGGGTGTCAGCGGATGAGCATCCGCTGACACCCGATATCGCCCGCCTCCGCTATTGTCCGATTCTGCAGACGGATGAAAACCCTATTTTTCCATCCGTCTGCAGAGCGGATCAGATGAACACGGACAGACGGTCCGTGTCCATCCGATCCCCCATAGGGGAGAGTGGAGATTTGACAGGGCCTGTCATCCGCCGGCTCAGCGGGGATCAGTGGAGCGATCCCCGCTGAGCAGCGGATCTTCACGGGCGGATCAATACGGATCTGTCCCGTGTGAAAGGACCCTATCTCTGACCTGTCTGGTGTGTTCCTTGGCCTTTATGATGCTGTTTGTTCACTAAGGTTCTCTAAAAAACCTTCTGAGGGCTTCACAGAACAGTTGTATTTATACTGAGATTAAATTACACACGTGGACTTTTTTTTACTAATTGGGTGACTTTGGAAGGTAATTTTGTTCCAGTAGATTTTAGTTAGGGGGTATCAGAGTAAAGGGGGCTGAATACAAATGCACGCCACACTTTTTCGACATTTATTTGTCAAAAAGTTTGAAAACCATTTTCCTTCCACTTAACAATTATGTGCCACTTTGTGTTGGTCTATCACATTAAATCCCCAAAAAATACATTTACGTTTTGGTTGTAACATGACAAAACCTTATATGTGCTTGTCTTGTTAAAGAAAAGTTCTACAATTTAGAAAATTAGTTTAAAGCTAAGGGAAAGAGGCCCTTTAGGAGAACAGTAGTGATTTCATGATTTTGGATGCTCCATTTGGTATAATTTTACTATATTTACTAAGAGCCCTTTCACACTCAGTGCCCGGGCGTCGGAGGTAAAACGCCGCTATTTCTAGCAGCGATTTACCGTTGTTTTAGCAACGCTTTTCGGTACGCTTTTAACCCTCCTATCGGCGGAAAAAGGGTTAAAAGCGCCGCTACAGCGGCGCTTTGCCGGCGCTTCGGTGGTGCTGCCCATTGATTTCAATGGGCAGGGGCGCTTTAGGAGCGGTGTATACACCGCTCCTAAAGTGCCTCAAAGAAGCTGCTTGCAGGACTTTTTTGGCCGTCCTGCCAGAGCACCACTCCAGTGTGAAAGCCCTCGGGTTTTTACATTGGAGTGACAGGAGAGGCACTTTGCAGGCGCTATTTTTAGCGCTATAGCGCCTGTAAAGTGCCTCAGTGTAAAAGGGGTCTTACTGTAATGTTACAGGGTATTTACAAATATGGTACACAGTTTCAATGATTACATTTTATTTATTTATTTATTTATTTAGAAAAGCAAACAAATGATCTAATCAGTTGTAATGTGATATATTGATCTACAGTGGTAGGTGCAATACTGCTATTATCGAGAAAAAAAGAAAAAAAAACTTTCACATTGGATTGCTATATAGTTCTTCTCGTTTTTGATCTGATCGATCATATATCAAACAAATTAAAGAAAAAAATATAATTCTACATTTCATTGCTGTTACAGTCTAAGAAGGCTAACACTTAAAATACATTAACTAACTATTTTGTTTTCTCCTAATTTGTTTGAGCATAATAATGGCTTGATTGTTAAACGGGTGAGTGTCAAAAACAAATGTGCTCTTCACTCATTTCTATCACTTAACTCATCCTATTGTAAGACTTATAAGAAGAGAGGTTTTGTTTGTTGAGAGATTTGTTTCTCAGAATAATGAATTCATCATTGCAAAGCTTTGTTTTACATGAATCGGTGTACATACCACTATGCTCGCTGCCTGATATTTCTGAGCTTGTTAATGTCTTTATCCATGTATATTTACTGCCGTGTGTTGGTTACATATTTTCCTGAGATACCGTATGTGTAATATGATAGAGGATGTATCGTAAAATAATTAATATTTAACAAAGTACCCTTTTATTTTAACTTTTGAGGCATCTAAAAGTTGCCTACAGTCAGCCTAAAAAAATACAAAATCCATCTAGTTCAACCAAAAGATGAATAAATATTATTAAATATAAACCCCCCATATACAGAATACTTTACTTACAGTGGATCCAGAGGAAGGCAAAAAAAAACTTATAAAGCATGGTTTGATTTGACTCCAGAAGGCAGTCAGATATTATGTGAATCAACAATCTCTGGTGTTAATAATTGTACATGTTTATATCCAGTTATACATTTTGCATTTAGGAATGCATATATCTATTTTAATATAATCTACTGAGCAGGCCAGAGCTAGTTTTTGAGGGAGTTTATTCCACATTTTCACAGCCCTTACTCATACACTTGCTCGGACTTTTCGACAAAAAAAGGTCAGACGGAATCTTTTCATCGGATATTCCGATCGTGTGTGTGTGCCTTCAAAAATTCTGACGGACCTAGAAATAGAACATGTTTTAAATATTTCCGACGGAACCAATCCCTATCGGGAAAACCACTCGTCTGTATGCTGTTCCAATGGACCAAAAGCGACGCATACTCTGAAGCAAGTATGAGACGGCAGCTATTGGCTACTGGCTATTGAACTCCCTTTTTCTAGTCCCATCGTACGTGTTGTAGGTCACCGCGTTCTAGATGGTCAGACTTTGGTGTGATCGTGTGTAGGCAAGACAGTTTCAATGAAACTCCGTCGGAAAAACCTTCAGAGTTTATTCCAACTGGAAAACCGGTCGTGTGTACGTGGCATGAGAAAGCCTTTCCGCGTGTGAAGATTAAATCTCTTTCCTGCAGACAGAGAGTGCCCCCTTTTTTCGTTGTCATGACCTTAAAGTGAATATCTATGTACCAAGTTCACTATTTGGTCCACTCATGTATTTATACAGGGTGATTATAGCCCCCTTAAAGTGATTGTAAAGTCTCGTTTTTTTTTCTATAAAAATCACAAACATGTTATACTTACCTGCTCTGTGCAGTGAATTTGCACAGAGCAGACCAGATCCTCCTCTTCTCAGGTTCCTCTTCAATGCTCCTGGCCCCTCCCTCCTGTTGAGTGCCCCCACAGCAAGCAGCTTTCTATGGGGGCACCTGAGCCAAGCCACAGCTCCCTGTGTCCATTCAGACACAGAGCCGTGGCCTGGCCCCGCCTCTTTCTCTCCTCATTGGCTGACTGACTTTGACAGCAGTGGGAGCCAATGGCAGTGCGCTGCTGTCTCAGCCAATGAGGGGAGTCCCAGGCAGCTGAGACACTCCTAAAACATCCCTGGATATAGAGGTAACCTTAGGTAAGTTTTGGGGGCTGAGGGGGGCTGCTGCACACAGAAGGCTTTTTATCTTAATGTATAGAATGCAGTAAGATAAAAAACCTTCTACCTTTACAATCACTTTAATCACCTCTTCTCAAGAGAGAATAAATTATTTCCAGCAAATCTTTCCTCAAAGCTGAGCTCTTTCATGCCTTTAATCAGTTTGGTTGCCTTTCACTGCACTTTCTTCAGTTCTCCAATGTAATTTTTATGAACCGGTGCTCAAAACGGATCTGCATATTCCAGATGAGGTCTCACTAATAATTTGTACAGGATCAAAATTGTGTCTTTCTGTGGACTCTATATCTCTTTTGGTACCAGAAAGTATTATTCTAGTTTTAGAAACTGCAGCTTGGCATTGCATGCTGTTATTAAAGAGAATGTAAACCCAACATTTCATAATACTGATATGTGTCTGCTATATCATGTACTTGTATGAAAAAGTATCCTGTCCTTTGTGTGAAATCCCTGGTGTTCCTGTCAGTCCCTCAGCTTTCCTATTAACCACTTCAGCCCGGAAGATTTGGCTGCTCAATGACCAGGCATTTTTTTTGCGATATGGCACTGCATCGCTTTAACTGACAATTGCGCGGTCATGCAACACTGTACCCAAACAAAATTGATGTCCTTTTTTTTTTTTTTTTTTACAAATAGAGCTTTTTTTTGGTGTTATTTGATCACCTCCTGCGGTTTCTATTGTTTGCGCTATAAACAAAAGAATAGTGTAACGAGCCCCTGCTTGCTCGGTTCCACTCTCCCGACACTCCTCTGCGGCTATTGAATCAGATTGCAGATCACAACGTCTGATGGTTCGGTCATCCGATGCTCAGGGATTCGAACTACAGCTATGTTGTGATAGTTCAGAACAAACACTAGGCAGACTGTATGTAAGTTCAAACAGGAATCTCACATTTATTGGATGCACACAACACGCTTGTATACATAGCAGTTTGAACACCCCACCTCAACAACCACTTTCCTATTGGTCAATTGGAAAGAAAACTCTAGTCCTCACTTAGGTCCTCTTGGCCATGCAAATGAGGACTTGAAACAGGTTCAGCAGGGATTGGTCTGATAGCTTGAATAGGAGGACCGATATGTGTAACGACACAGAGAAGCCCCAGGGGGGGCTTAAACAAATGGTACATAAACAAATGGTCAAACACAGAACAATGCATTCCTTCCAGACCACAGAGCCGTCTGGAGGGGGTTAGCCTTAAAACAGGGCGGAAGACCCACCACTGTGTAATAGAATCAAAGGAGAAATACTTAAGTATTCCAAGGTTCATGACAATACTTCCCCCTGGGAAACAGTCTAACAGCCACAGTGGGACCCGAACGGGTCAACTCGAGGAAGTTGGAAAAGTAGTCTTAAGGTTCCAGGTCCGTCTGCCGGCATAACCCATCCGCATTCCCCGTTTTGAGGCCCTGGCCGATATTGTATGGTGAAATTGTACGGTTGCAAAGCCAGGCTCCACCTTAGTAATCGGACGTTCTCTCCGGCCACCCGTTTAAGCCATATCAAGGGATTGTGATCCGTCATGATGGCTGCAATTTCTTTAAAGCCCAGACTAAGGCCAAACACTCTTTTTCCACGGCAGCATATCCAACTTCACGGGTTAACAACTTATGGCTGAGATATACGCCACTGGGTGCTATTTCCCCGTCATCGCCAACTTGACTTAGTACGGCTCCCAGTCCGAACAGGGAGGCGTCTGTATGAATGACAAAGCGTTTGTTAGGATTGGGTGCCGCCAGTATGGGAGCTTGCGTTAGGGCGGTTTTTAACTGATGAAACTCTGTATTGCACTTCGGGGACCACAGGACCTGTCTAGGGAGAGTCTTTTTGGTCAGGTCCGTCAGGGGTTTGGCTATGTCACTATAGTGGGGTACAAACTTCCTGTAATACCCTGCTGTCCCTAAAAATGCAAGTACCTGGGTCTTGGTTCTGGGAACTGGCTAGTATAGGACGGCCTCGATTTTTGCAGGTTCTGGCCTCTGCTTCCCACATCCCACTCTATGTCCCAGATTGCACCTCAGACATCCCGATATTACATTTGTCTGGCTTCAGGGTCAGGTCACCGGCTTGGATCCTATCTAGCACTATTCCCAGGTGTCTAAGATGTTCCTCCCATATCTGGCTATAGATTGCGATGCCGTTAAGATATGCGCATGCAAAATCTTGCAGACCATCGAGGAGTTCATCTATCATCCGCTGGAAGGTAGCCAGTGCATTCTTCATCCCGAATGGCATTACCCGAAACTGGTAAAGGCCGAATGGGGTGATGCATTGCTTCCGCTTCCAAGGGAATCTGCCAGTAGCCCTTACACAAGTCAATAGTCGTCAGATAATGTCCCTGAGCTATTTTGGCCAGCAATTTGTCCACTTGTGGCATAGGGTAGGCATCTGTCACAGTACAGTCATTCAGTCGCCTATAGTCCACACTGGTTCGATCACCCCTAACTCGAGCATCTCCCTAATCTCCGCTCTCATCCCTTCTTGCACTGCTCCGGGAATCCTATAGGCTGGTTGTCTCAGGGGCTTCTCCCCGGGGGTCTCTACCTTGTGCACAGCTATGTGAGTGTACTCAGGAAATGCCGAGAATATCATCTGCCGGTCCTGGAGTAATTATCTGGCCTATTCTTGTTCTTGGGATCCTAATCTATCTCCTAGCCGTATATCTTCCACACCCCCAGAACAGTTACTGATTTTGGGAAGCTTAAGCATCGGTAGATGCTTCAGGGGTTTTAGTACCAGGACGTTCTGTCCGATATAAAAGGTGCAATTCCACGCAGATCGATCATACCAAACCTTCTGCTGACTCTGGGCCGATTTCATATTCTCATGGACTAGATTGGTAAGTTCCCCCAGTCACTCCCTGAGTTACAAGACATAAATAAGTATGGGGAGGCCTCTAGATCCTCTACCCCCTCCCACTGGGCCCTCACTAAGTCTCAGGGTCCCCTAACTCTTCGCCCATATAACAGCTCAAATGGGGAAAACCCTGTGGACTTTTGGGGTACCTCTCTATAGGCGAACAGTAGATGGGGAATCTTTCCTACTCTCCACAAAGGCCCAAAGCAGCTGCTTCAGGGTCCCGTTAAATCTCTCACACAACCCGTTAGTCTGAGGGTGGTAGGAGGGGGTCTGGAGGGGTTTAATCCCACAGAGACGCCAGAGCTGCTGCATCAGCTCGGCTGTGAACTGGGTACCCTGATCGGACAATATCTCCTGGGAAAACCCTACCTTAATACCCGCAGTAAGGCATCTGCTACTTTATCAGCCTGCATATTGGATAAGGGAATGGCCTCCAGGTACCGGGTGGCGTAATCCACCACCGTAAGAATATACTTCTTCCCAGTGGGGCAGGCCAGTGGGCCTATAATATCTACCACTATGCGGCTAAAGGGTCCTCTAATGATCGGCAGGGGTGGCAGTGAGGCTTTTGGGTGATCCCCTCTGTGACGGAACCTATCCCCCACACTCCGCTTGAGTGCTTCCGTCAGTATACCGCTTCCTAAGTCCTGGAACACGAGTCCAATGGATCTGGCTATAGGGACCCCCAAGAACCAGACAACACCAGTCTTGGAATACATCAGGAAAAGCCTTTTATTTGAGATCTCACACAAATATATACAGCAGCTTGACTAAAACCTAACCTAATTAGCATGAGCTAATTATCTAATCATTGATCCAGACTAGTTGACTGAGAGATAAGACTTTTCAGGGTAAGACTTTACGTCTCCTAGCTCACTGACTGACTATTCAATACACATTACCATAAACATCAACACAGGGTTAATTAGCACAAACAACAATGTGTGGAATACTCTTACAAGCCAGACTAGACTCATTTACACAACAGAGAGGTGGCTGGAGTTGATGATATTAGCATCTAACAGTTGGTGTTTCAACAGTATGATTCAGTCACTATTGCTAATATGGCATATACATATCCAGAGTCTTTGTGTCTTGGGGGGAACATGGACCTGAATCCAAGTAACACCACCTCAGGGGTCCCCAGCCATACAGCTCACAAAGTTCACCGTTCCCCCAAATGCCAGGGCCCATAATCAGTGGACAAGAGGCTGGCATTCAGTCCCCTCCAAAAGCCCCTGTCCCGGGTGAGTCTATCACATTTCTCCCCCATCAAAGGTTTACTAACAAGGTCCCAGACCTCCACCTGGTCTGGACATGCGTTAGTCAGGCAGAGTTAACTCACATAGTCTGCCCACATGATCTCCTTTCTTGGCTGCGAGGAATAGTTGACATCAGTAGGTTTGGGGCAGAGGTCATTTACTCTCTGTCCGGCTGCCAGCGCTTCAGCTGGGTGTTTTTTAACATTCCAGGGCTCGGTCTGCTGCTGGGCACAGGGGCCGATAACCCCAGCTTCCTGAAGCTGTAGAGACACACTAGGTGCTAGGTAGAGGCCAGCTGAATCTGTCAGTGATTCAGCTGGGAGTAGCAGCTTTACTACCTCAGCTTGTCGCTGGAGAGAGGGGGCAGACTACCCCGGCTCCCTGGAACTGCACAGTTGTTGCTGGTGCTGGGCAGAGGTTGGTAGCACTCTGCCCTGTTGCCAGCACTTCTGCTGGGGACTCCACATCCTCCGCTCCGGTTAACTGTTGGGGCAGGAGGCTGGCTTCCTCTACTCCCAAATTGTTTAGCTGCCATTGGGGAGGTGAGCCGGCTGCTTCCTTTTCCATTTCCTCATCTGGCTGCTGGGACGACATGTCTGTGGTACTGTCTCCCAGGTGCACGGATCTTTGCTGGGGAGGAAAGAGCGCTTTCTCCACCCTGGCCGACTGTTGGGGAGGGACAACAAACACCTCCTCTCCCTTCTCCCCCTGTATCTGCTGCTGGAAAGTGATTGCCACCTTCTCACCCTGAGCCTCCGGAACTGCCACAGGTGTGGGGCAGAGGTTTTGGACCCTCTGTCCAGTTGCCAGAATTCCTGCTGGGGGTTTGCCAGGTGGTTCCTCCTCTACAGAAACGTCTATTAAATCCCCAGTCTCTGGAATTGCTAAAAGTGTGGGACAGAGGTCTTGGACCCTCTGTCCAGTGACCAGCGCTTCAGCTGGGGAAGTTCCTTGCAATTCCACAGATGCTGCTGGCAGAAAATCACATGTCCCTGTCAGTGTTGTGCGAGAAAGGCTGACTACCTCTTCTCTTAAGAAGGCCGAAGCCACTGTTGGTTCTGGGCAGAAGTTAGCAGAGCTCTGCCCTGTTGTCAGCACTTCAGGTTTGGGGACGGCAATCTCCGGAGTTTCCACTGCCGTTTCTCTGGCATGCTGCTGAACGTGTTCTAGCAGTTTCCTGTATGCCCTTTCCAGATGCTGTTCCTTCCTTAGCAACTCGTCCAGATCAGGTTTAAGCTCTGAGACCCCTGCAAGACCAAGCATAGCCTCTCTATATTCTTGCAGGTCCTCAAGGGTAAGTTTCCCTTCATCGCCCAAAAAACAAACTGTAAGGCTCTCCCACAGCAATCCAGGGCCTCCAAAGTCATATCCCTCCGGAGAGCATTCTATTGTCTCCACTAAATATCCCTGCTCTGCGTGCCATTGCAGAGCCCAATAATAATTGTCCAGCTCTATCTCCTGCTGGTCCAGCCTGTCCAAATCAGTCACCCATTGCTCCTGGGGCCGCTCTCCCAGGAATGCCATCCGCAATGCCCGTTGGTCACTGGCCCGTTGCTCTTGGGTTGGAAAGCACTTGCCCTGTTTTATACCAGAGAGCTGGAGGGCTCCCATCCAAAGCTCGACCCAAATCTGCTGACTGAGCTCCAGGTATTCAACCTCAGACACTGTCCTGGTGTATGCTGAAAGGACGATCTGCAGCAGCCCCGGGAACTCTGATACCAGGTCCATATCTCCACTGGGGTGACCGAAGTCTGCTATCCTGATCTTGGATCCAGGTGGAGGTTTGGATGTCCCAGACAAGGAAGCACCCCACTGCTTGCCACCAATGTGACGGAACCTATCCCCCACACTCCGCTTGAGTGCTTCCGTCAGTATACCGCTTCCTAAGTCTTGGAACACGAGTCCAATGGATCTGGCTATAGGGACCCCCAAGAACCAGACAACACCAGTCTTGGAGTACATCAGGAATAGCCCTTTATTTGAGATCTCACACAAATATATACAGCAGCTTGACTAAAACCTAACCTAATTAGCATGAGCTAATTATCTAATCATTGACCCAAACTAGTTGACTGAGAGATAAGAGTTTTCAGGGTAAGACTTTACGTCTCCTAGCTCACTGACTGACTATTCAATACACATTACTATAAACATCAACACAGGGTTAATTAGCACAAACAACAATGTGTGGAATACTCTTACAAGCCAAACTAGACTCATTTACACAACAGAGAGGTGGCTGGATTTGATAATATTAGCATCTAACAGTTTGTGTCCCAACAGTATGATTCAGTCACTATTGCTAATATGGCATATACATATCCAGAGTCTGTGTGTCTTGGGGGGGACATGGACCTGAATCCAAGTAACACCACCTAAGGGGTCCCCAGGCATACAGCTCACAAAGTGCACCGTTCCCCCAAATGCCAGGGCCCATAATCAGTGGGCAAGAGGCTGGCATTCAGTCCCCTCCAAAAGCCTCTGTCCCGGGTGAGTCTATCACACCCTGCCTTCCCTACTTTCTGTACCAAAATAAAATGTATGATAAAAAGTATACCGCGCTAAATGCTAAAAAAAATGACATACAGGTAATAAATGATACACTGGTAACAAATAAAATTATTCAAACAGTCCCCAGTGAAAACAACAATATACAATGCTGTGACTTGAGCAATAGATGGATGATTCTGTGCTTCTTAAGTGCTTTAAATAGGGTGCCCCCCTAGTAGATGTGCACTCACCCCTGGGAGTGGACCAACTATCGCTAGTTAGGTCAAATGCGTGCGTGGGGCGACCCCTATGGATATCCTCTGGACCGATGATTGGCAGCGGTGAATGTTCCTCATATAAATAAATATAATAGAAAAAGCCTCATTGCGCAGTACCGTTGATAAAGAGCTTTTTATTCCAAAAAATATAAATATATTCAACTCACATGTATGAGTGCCTAATGTCCTGGCACCCGGAGTGAACAGCAGTGAAATCCGCCTGGATGGTTCATGCAGCTGCTGGCTCAGAACAGCCTTCATTTCCAGATTGAATGTGTGGGCGGAAGTGTGTCACAATAAAGTGACTCAACCTCTATGCATTTTGGCCTATCAGATTGGCCGTCCTCAGGAAGTTACATGCCAGGACATTAGGCACTCATACATGTGAGTTGAATATCTTTATATTTTTTGGAATAAAAAGCTCTTTATCAACGGTACTGCGCAATGAGGCTTTTTCTATTATATTTATTTATATGAGGAACATTCACCGCTGCCAATCATCGGTCCAGAGGATATCCATAGGGGTCACCCCACGCGCGCATTTGACCTAACTAGCGATAGTTGGTCCACTCCCAGGGGTGAGTGCACATCTACTAGGGGAGCACCCTATTTAAAGCACTTAAGAAGCACAAAATCATCCATCTATTGCTCAAGTCACAGCATTGTATATTGTTTCACTAGCACAAGCACATTTTTTTCACTGGGGACTGTTTGATTAATTTTATTTGTTACCAGTGTATGATTTATTACCTGTATATAATTTTTTTTAGCATTTAGCGCGGTATACTTTTTAGCATTTATTAATTGTTCACACCAATTTCACACTGCAGCTGCTTTAATTATGTGGTAAAGCAACTCGTTCACTTTAGCCATATTAACACATACATAAGGTTTTTTTCACTTATTTTCATCCTTTGGCGCTTTGGTTCATTTTTATATTTTCTCACAAAATAAAATGTATGTCCTTTTTTTTCCCACAAAAAGAGCTTTCTTTTGGTGGTATTTGATCACCACTGAGTTTTTATTTTTATTTTTTTGTGCTAAAAAAACAAAAAAAGACCGACAGTTAAAGAAAAAAAATATATGTATATTTTCTACTTTCTGCTATAAAACATATCCAATAAAAAAATTAAAATTTTTTTTAATTTCTTCATAAATTTAGGCCAGTATGTATTCTCCTCCTATATATTTTTGGTAAAAAAAATCCCAATAAGTGTATATTGATTGGTTTGCGCAAAAGTTATAGCGTCTACCAACTATAGGATACATACTGGAATGTCTTTATTTATTTAATTTTTTTACTAGTAAAAAAAAAAAAAAAAAAAAAAAAAAAACGAGTTATAGCGGGACTGCAATATTGCAGTGGACATCCAGACACTAACACACTTGACACTTTTTGGGAACCAGTGACACTAAAACAGTGATCAGTGCTAAAAATATGCTCGGTCACTGTACTAATAACACTGGCTGGGAAGAGGTTAAATATCTAGGGCAATCAAAGGGTTAAAGTCTGCCTACCCAGTGTTTTTGGTGTACTATGAAAGGTGTGTTTGCTAGGGGAAGTAATAGATTTTATTCCCTGCTTTGCTGGGTAAGAAAATCTATTACTTCCTCACTGACAGGACAGGGCTCTGCCCTGTTTACATAGGCAGAGCCCTGTCCTGTGTAAATTCATGACAATCGCTGGGTACTGGCAGTAATCCATTGACCGGCACCCGGTGATCGACATCTCCTGTGTTTTAATCACAGCACGGCAGGACATCCACAAGCGCATCGGCTCCAGGGACAAGCTGCGGGCACGTGCGTGCACCCGCAAAAGCGTCTTAAAGAGCTGAAGTACAGCTACAACTGCTCGTGTAGGGAAGCCATCCAGCCGCAGTATAACTGCGGCGGCTGGTCGGGAAGGGGGTTAAACTTAATTTTCCATGCAGTAGCCCACTCCATTAACTAATTCAGGTCCTCTTGTAAGGTTTCTTTATCCTGCTGTGTTATTGCACTACATATTTTTGTAACATCAGCAAAAACTGAGATCGAACTACTTATCCCACCCTCTATATCATTTTTAAATAAATTAAACAGAATTTGTCCCAGGACAGAGCCTTTTGGTACCCCACTAACCACTCTAGACCATTCTGAATACACGTTATTTATCACAAGCCTTTGGACACGACCCCATAGCCAGTTATTAATCCAAGAACAAACAAACCTTATGGTCCATGCCTACAGACCTCAGCTTGTAGATTAAGCATTTGTGGGGGACTGTGAAATCTAGATAACCCACATCCACTGGCATACCTTTGCCAGATGGCAGCTCACTTCCTCGTAGAATGTTAATAGGTTGGTTTGGCGAAAGCGACCTTTCATAAACCTGTGCTGATTACTGTTAATGATACTGTTTTCGTCAGCAAATTCTTGGATATGGTCCCTTATCATACCCGCAAATTGTTTACAAATTACCGACATTAGATTGACAGGGCCTATAGTTCCCAGGAATAGATCTCTCTTTTTTGAATATTGGTGGGCTTTTCACCAATCAGCTGGTACCATTCCTGTCAGTATGCTGTTCTTTAAAGGGGTGTTTCAGCTAAAAAAATAAATGTTTTAAAAGTCAGCAGCTAAAAAAAAAGTAGCTGCTGACTTTTAATAAGTACACTTACCCTCCCAGGGCACCCGCGATGTCGGTCGTGGAGGCCGAGATGTCCCTCGGCGCTCCGGTCCCAGCGCCGACATCCCCAGTAAGGGAAACAGGCAGTGAAGACTACGGCTTCACTGCCCGTTTCCTACTGCGCATGTGCGAGTCGCACTGCGATTTGTGAATGGGACGCACTGTGTTAGGGAACACACAGTTCTTATAACACAGCGCGCCCCATTACCCAGAAGACAACGCCGCGGAGGACAGAAGAACGAAGATCATCGCGGCGTAGGAAGGAGGCAGATTAGGAAGACTGCCTAGCAACAGGGATTTCGGATCAGGTAAAAAAATGTTTTTTTTTTTTTTTTTTCCCCCCCAGAATATTAATGCTTTTTTTATTATTTTTTTTTAGGGTGTCCCCCCACTTTAAGTACTCTCAAGGTGTCCGTTTAATATACTGAGATATTTCAGATCTCAGGAGTTCACGGCTCTTCTCTGAGATATCTGTTCTCCCTCTTGTGGCAGTTTAATATACAATGTAGATCGCTTCTCTCACTGAGAATAGAAGTGATCTACAAATGCTTTGAGAATCCCGAACGGCTTCTTTTTCTGTAATCTCGCGATAGCTCGGGAGATTTCAGTATCAGAACCTCAGGGGTCCCCAGCCATACAGCTCACAAAGTTCACCGTTCCCCCAAATGCCAGGGCCCATAATCAGTGGACAAGAGGCTGGCATTAAGTCCCCTCCAAAAGCCCCTGTCCCGGGTGAGTCTATCACATTTCTCCCCCATCAAAGGTTTACTAACAAGGTCCCAGACCTCCACCTGGTCTGGACATGCGTTAGTCAGGCAGAGTTAACTCACATAGTCTGCCCACATGATCTCCTTTCTTGGCTGCGAGGAATAGTTGACATCAGTAGGTTTGGGGCAGAGGTCATTTACTCTCTGTCCGGCTGCCAGCGCTTCAGCTGGGTGGTTTTTAACATTCCAGGGCTCGGTCTGCTGCTGGGCACAGGGGCCGATAACCCCAGCTTCCTGAAGCTATAGAGACACAATAGGTGCTAGGTAGAGGCCAGCTGAATCTGTCAGTGATTCAGCTGGGAGTAGCAGCTTTACTACCTCAGCTTGTCGCTGGAGAGAGGGGGCAGACTACCCCGGCTCCCTGGAACTGCACAGTTGTTGCTGGTGCTGGGCAGAGGTTGGTAGCACTCTGCCCTGTTGCCAGCACTTCTGCTGGGGACTCCACATCCTCCGCTCCGGTTAACTGTTGGGGCAGGAGGCTGGCTTCCTCTACTCCCAAATTGTTTAGCTGCCATTGGGGAGGTGAGCCGGCTGCTTCCTTTTCCATTTCCTCATCTGGCTGCTGGGACGACATGTCTGTGGTACTGTCTCCCAGGTGCACGGATCTTTGCTGGGGAGGAAAGAGCGCTTTCTCCACCCTGGCCGACTGTTGGGGAGGGACAACGAACACCTCCTCTCCCTTCTCCCCCTGTATCTGCTGCTGGAAAGTGATTGCCACCTTCTCACCCTGAGCCTCCGGAACTGCCACAGGTGTGGGGCAGAGGTTTTGGACCCTCTGTCCAGTTGCCAGAATTCCTGCTGGGGGTTTGCCAGGTGGTTCCTCCTCTACAGAAACCTCTATTAAATCCCCAGTCTCTGGAATTGCTAAAAGTGTGGGACAGAGGTCTTGGACCCTCTGTCCAGTGACCAGCGCTTCAGCTGGGGAAGTTCCTTGCAATTCCACAGATGCTGCTGGCAGAAAATCACATGTCCCTGTCAGTGTTGTGCGAGAAAGGCTGACTACCTCTTCTCTTAAGAAGGCCGAAGCCACTGTTGGTTCTGGGCAGAAGTTAGCAGAGCTCTGCCCTGTTGTCAGCACTTCAGGTTTGGGGACGGCAATCTCCGGAGTTTCCACTGCCGTTTCTCTGGCATGCTGCTGAACGTGTTCTAGCAGTTTCCTATATGCCCTTTCCAGATGCTGTTCCTTCCTTAGCAACTCGTCCAGATCAGGTTTAAGCTCTGAGACCCCTGCAAGACCAAGCATAGCCTCTCTATATTCTTGCAGGTCCTCAAGGGTAAGTTTCCCTTCATCGCCCAAAACAAACTGTAAGGCTCTCCCACAGCAATCCAGGGCCTCCAAAGTCATATCCCTCCGGAGAGCATTCTATTGTCTCCGCTAAATATCCCTGCTCTGCGTGCCATTGCAGAGCCCAATAATAATTGTCCAGCTCTATCTCCTGCTGGTCCAGCCTGTCCAAATCAGTCACCCATTGCTCCTGGGGCTGCTCTCCCAGGAATGCCATCCGCAATGCCCGTTGGTCACTGGCCCGTTGCTCTTGGGTTGGAAAGCACTTGCCCTGTTTTATACCAGAGAGCTGGAGGGCTCCCATCCAAAGCTCGACCCAAATCTGCTGACTGAGCTCCAGGTATTCAACCTCAGACACTGTCCTGGTGTATGCTGAAAGGACGATCTGCAGCAGCCCCGGGAACTCTGATACCAGGTCCATATCTCCACTGGGGTGACCGAAGTCTGCTATCCTGATCTTGGATCCAGGTGGAGGTTTGGATGTCCCAGACAAGGAAGCACCCCACTGCTTGCCACCAATGTGACGGAACCTATCCCCCACACTCCGCTTGAGTGCTTCCGTCAGTATACCGCTTCCTAAGTCTTGGAACACGAGTCCAATGGATCTGGCTATAGGGACCCCCAAGAACCAGACAACACCAGTCTTGGAGTACATCAGGAATAGCTCTTTATTTGAGATCTCACACGAATATATACAGCAGCTTGACTAAAACCTAACCTAATTAGCATGAGCTAATTATCTAATCATTGACCCAAACTAGTTGACTGAGAGATAAGAGTTTTCAGGGTAAGACTTTACGTCTCCTAGCTCACTGACTGACTATTCAATACACATTACTATAAACATCAACACAGGGTTAATTAGCACAAACAACAATGTGTGGAATACTCTTACAAGCCAAACTAGACTCATTTACACAACAGAGAGGTGGCTGGATTTGATGATATTAGCATCTAACAGTTTGTGTCCCAACAGTATGATTCAGTCACTATTGCTAATATGGCATATACATATCCAGAGTCTGTGTGTCTTGGGGGGGACATGGACCTGAATCCAAGTAACACCACCTAAGGGGTCCCCAGGCATACAGCTCACAAAGTTCACCGTTCCCCCAAATGCCAGGGCTCATAATCAGTGGGCAAGAGGCTGGCATTCAGTCCCCTCCAAAAGCCTCTGTCCTGGGTGAGTCTATCACACCCTGCCTTCCCTACTTTCTGTACCAAAATAAAATGTATGATAAAAAGTATACCGCGCTAAATGCTAAAAAAAATGACATACAGGTAATAAATGATACACTGGTAACAAATAAAATTATTCAAACAGTCCCCAGTGAAAACAACAATATACAATGCTGTGACTTGAGCAATAGATGGATGATTCTGTGCTTCTTAAGTGCTTTAAATAGGGTGCCCCCCTAGTAAATGTGCACTCACCCCTGGGAGTGGACCAACTATCGCTAGTTAGGTCAAATGCGTGCGTGGGGCGACCCCTATGGATATCCTCTGGACCGATGATTGGCAGCGGTGAATGTTCCTCATATAAATAAATATAATAGAAAAAGCCTCATTGCGCAGTACCGTTGATAAAGAGCTTTTTATTCCAAAAAATATAAAGATATTCAACTCACATGTATGAGTGCCTAATGTCCTGGCACCCGGAGTGAACAGCAGTGAAATCCGCCTGGTTGGTTCATGCAGCTGCTGGCTCAGAACAGCCTTCATTTCCAGATTGAATGTGTGGGCGGAAGTGTGTCACAATAAAGTGACTCAACCTCTATGCATTTCGGCCTATCAGATTGGCCGTCCTCAGGAAGTTACATGCCAGGACATTAGGCACTCATACATGTGAGTTGAATATCTTTATATTTTTTGGAATAAAAAGCTCTTTATCAACGGTACTGCGCAATGAGGCTTTTTCTATTATATTTATTTATATGAGGAACATTCACCGCTGCCAATCATCGGTCCAGAGGATATCCATAGGGGTCACCCCACGCGCGCATTTGACCTAACTAGCGATAGTTGGTCCACTCCCAGGGGTGAGTGCACATCTACTAGGGGAGCACCCTATTTAAAGCACTTAAGAAGCACGAAATCATCCATCTATTGCTCAAGTCACAGCATTGTATATTGTTTCACTAGCACAAGCACATTTTTTTCACTGGGGACTGTTTGATTAATTTTATTTGTTACCAGTGTATGATTTATTACCTGTATATCATTTTTTTAGCATTTAGCGCGGTATACTTTTTAGCATTTATTAATTGTTCACACCAATTTCACACTGCAGCTGCTTTAATTATGTGGTAAAGCAACTCGTTCACTTTAGCCATATTAACACATACATAAGGTTTTTTTCACTTATTTTCATCCTTTGGCGCTTTGGTTCATTTTTATATTTTCTCACAAAATAAAATGTATGGGGGCGTGGCTTGGCACCGGAGCGAGATGGCCGCTTAGAGAGAGAGCTCCGCCATCCAGGGAGACAAAGAAGCCCTAGCAGTAGCCTAAAACCTGCAATCGGCCCCACAAGATGACATCCAGGAGTCACTCGGCCACCCGCTCACAGCTGGACCCCACAACGCAGCTGAGCAGAAATATCCCGGCCATGTTCCGGACCTGCCAGACGGAGCCACAGGCCGCATCGCAAGCCGGGGACTGTAGTTACACGGGAGGCGCGGCCGCGCCCGCACCACTACTATCACAGACAGGCGCATCCCCCACACACCCATCGCCCTTCCTATGCCTGGCGGACCTGCAGAGTGTGGCTGCTGACATTAAGAACACACTAACAGCAGCCATATCAGACCTCAGAAGTGACATGAAAGCGGTCGCAGCAAGAGTGGAACACGTGGAGGCGGCGGCCATGACACACGGAGCGGCACTGCATCAGGTACAGCAAGTGATTACTGGGCATAGCCAGCACCTCATTGACATGCACAGGCATATGGAGGACTTGGACAATAGGGGGCGCAGGCGCAACTTGCGGGTAAGGGGGATCCCCGAAACTGTAGAAGGCCCCCATCTCCAAGCAGTGATCTGGGCTATTTTTAACACCCTCCTGGGCAGACCGCCTGACTCCCCAGTGGAGATGGAGCGTTGCCATAGAGCCCTGCGGCCTAGAGGGAGAGACACTGATCCACCCAGGGATGCGGTATGCTGCCTAGTCAGCTTCACGCAGAAAGAGGAGATACTACGCCTGGCCCGCAATCATGGCAACCTAGAGCACGAGGGGGCACGTATCCAACTGTATCAGGATCTCTCTGCCATTACACTGCAGCACAGGAGAGACCTCCGGCCCCTATTGCAGGCACTGAGAGACAGACACATCCCCTATAGGTGGAAATTCCCGTTCTGCCTGCAGGCGACCAACGCCAACCGCACGGCCCAACTAAGAACGCCAGCAGACCTGAGGCCCTTCTGCGAGAGCCTAGGTATCCCAATGGTACATGTTCCAGAATGGTACGGAGCTTTCATGCAGCAGGAGCCCTGGATTCCCACACAGCCGGGTGAAACTCCGAGATCCCAGAGGAGCAGACAACGCAGACGCAGGCCCTCGGCCGACTCCTCGCCAAGACGCAGGGGCGACATGGAGACAGACGAGAGCCCACGAGCTTCGCCATCATATGCGCGACGCAAGACCGATCACTGACAGCACAACTAAGAAGTTCAAGCTGAAGACACGGAAGGCATCTATCCCTTTGCACAAGCCACGACACACTTCCTACGGTATGCTGGCGACCACCCGCCGGTAGAGACCTACCCTACGCTTGCCTGCAGAGGCAGACACTTGAGGCCCCACATCGCTACCTGCAAACTGTGCTGGACGTCACTCATTGCAGCAGGTGACGAGATCACCCCCGAACCCCTGAAAATGGGACCCCTTGCTGAATAAGGGGACAGGTGATCTCAGGTTGACTCCCTGTATCGGAACCCAGCGGAGGCATGAGAACACCTCCTTCGACTTGCCATCTTAACAGGCCCTGCTCCGGACAGGAACCTACCCACAGAAGCAAGAGGTGGACCACGTCTCTACAGCCGTACGGGAAGAGGCTCCTGCTTCCCACCATCAACTTCGGGTCCTCGAAGCCCTGCATCTCTTTTACTTTTTTCATTTTTTTTTCTTCTTTTTTTTTGCTCAGGTATGCCCTTGTTTTACAGGTACTCTTCCTTCCTTTGTTTGTTTTCTTTACCTGATGTCCGACCAAGTCACGGTCACCTAACTGGTCTAACTATCGATACTGTATGAGGGTACATGCCAGGTTGGTTGAGGGGTGCATCGCAGACGCTTGAGTGCACAGGCGGCGGCTGACGGATTGTGAGGGGGCACCAGCAGCCAGTCTCTCCATGGAGGTCAGCCCCTGCACGGTCCCTCGAGGCGACTCCCTGCGCCTTCCCATTCGTTCTTGGGGAGACGGGGGGAGTGAACGAGTCCAGACCTGAGGGCATACGCATGTGGTCCAGGGACTGGCGGGTGGTCCCCCCCCCCTTTTTTCTCACAATACAGTTTCTATGCATTAGGGATAGAATGACTGCGGAAAATGTCTCAGCTTAAAGTTTCAATGTTTTATTGTTTTCTTGGCAAAGTGATATATCAGGTCTTGTTCCTGGTTTCAACCTGTTATCTGAATAAGAAAAGGCCTCTTGACGGGCTTCCCCTTACTAATGCCCCGCAGAAGACCTGGGGCGAGGAAAGACGGGACCTGGGGTCGACGGGGGGGGGGGACCTTCCCCTCTTTGTCGACCCCCCTGGTATCTGGGTCGCGGGAGGGCTTGGAAGTGGCAGCAATTTGGATGCTGGGGGGACCGGTTCCCGGCGGGGCCACTTTGGAAGGCGCGGCCGGGTGCCGAGACCCCCACCTACCCAAAGCATTGTTCCTTGGCGTATTGTTATGCGAAAAGGCACATTAGCCATAACTGACTCAGCAGTGCCTCTGCGGCCTGGTTTGAGGGCTATATACGGTTGTGCCTTGAATTTTTTTTTTTTTTTTTCTTATGTTTGAAGTTTATAGGGTGTACAGTAAAGATTTTGTTAGATCTATTTACAGCACTCCTTTCCCTCGTGATATATTAGACAGTAAAAGGGTGGTAGATCGGGGTGACTCCCCATCTTGACCGAGGGGGAGCAGCACGAGGTTCCCCCCACACAATTGAGCACAGGTTTCTCACATGTGTGCAGGCGTTTAAGCCTGGATTCCTGGATGGCTGGAAATGGATATTTCCTAGGTTTCGGTGTAAGGCTACACTCCCACCACAAGGAGGCAGGCTCCCACCTTGAACTTAGCCGGCAGGCCCCTACCCTGTTCCTGTATCTTACTAGGAACCCCTCCAGGTAGTTCAGCTGGTCTGTTTCTACCTCCGGTAAATACCTGGTGACACCTCTAGGGGTGACACCTATATCATCTGCCCCTATTCAGTAGAAGCTCGCTTTCATCTTCTCCCTCTCGCCCTTCTACCTCTCCCTCTTCCTTCTCCCTTGCTATTGGGGCATCTTACTGCCCCCGCGCCCTTTCTGTCTGCATTCTTTACCCCCTACCTTCCTAAACTCGTCTCTCCTTTCCCATCCCCTCCTGAACTGAAACCCCAGTGCCCCGGACAGACTGGGGGAGGCACAGACAAACGGAGATATTTTAGTAACCATGTCCTCAGCAAAGCAAACGACCATGCCCCTGACCCTCAAAGTATACTCCCTGAACGCAAAGGGTCTCAATACACCGGAGAAACGGAGCAGTGTCTTGGATGAGGCACATCGCCTTAGGGCCCAGGTAATGTTCCTGCAGGAAACGCACTTCAAATCAAGCTCAGTTCCCCGCTTAACCAACAGCAGATATCCAGTGGTGTATCATGCGACCTGCCCGGACTCCAAAACCAAGGGGGTCTCGGTAGTAATGGCCAAATCATTCCCATTCCAGCTCTCGGATCAAGTCCTTGATCCAGAGGGCAGGTATATATTTCTGAAAGGGACCTGGAAAGACAAGCCAATCACATTTGCAAACATCTACTGCCCAAACACCAGACAGGTGCCCTTCCTAAGAGAGACCCTAACCCAACTAACTCTGTTCAAAACGGGCCTTTTGATCCTAGGGGGGGACATTAACATGACACTTAACCCGCTCCTAGACACATCCTCGGGTACCTCATCCATACCCTTTGCAGCCTTGCGTCAAGCCAAGATTGCGCTATCATCCCTGACACTACATGACTCTTGGAGAACGCTTCACCCCCAGGGGAAGGACTTTACGTTTTTCTCACCCCCGCACAACAGGTACTCTAGGCTGGACTACTTGTTTATATCCCAGTCAGACCTGTCCTACCTACAAGACGCTACGATAGAGAGCATGTATATCTCGGACCATCACCCCGTGACCCTGACCTTACAGTTCCCGCAGCGGGAGACAAAGACCAGGACCTGGAGACTGGATGCCTCCATTCTTACGGACTTAGGAGATTTGACGAGCATTACGGAATCCATGACAGAATACTTCCAACAGAACGACACCCCAGATGTGTCCCCTATGACCCAGTGGGAAGCACATAAATGTGTTATTAGGGGCAAGCTGTTAGCAATTGCGGCGAGGAGAAAAAGGGCACACCAGGCCCTGTTGAAAGATCTGACTGACAAAATAACCCTCCTAGAAGCCCAACATAAACGCTCCCTGGCAATTAGTGTAGCCCGGGAACTGGCAGATACTAGGGCGGCGTTGCTAGAGGAATTTTATAAACGAGCACGGAAGAGACAGGTTTTATCCCAGAAACTTTTCTATGAACAGGGTAATAAACCCGGCAGACTGTTAGCCAGATTCACTCAGCGACGTACCCTAGCCAACACAGTACACCATGTCGTAGATGCCCAAGGCGTGGCTCACTCTAAAAATGTGGATATCGCAAAGCAATTCAGCACATTTTATAGCAACCTTTACAACATTGAGCTCAATGAGGGTAGACCCGTCTCGACAGAGACCAGACAGAAACTCATGAGAGACTTTCTGCATAAGTATAGCCCACGACCGTTGTCCACCACCGACTGGCAAGCTCTGGAGGAGCCGCTCTCTATAGAGGAATGGGGGAGGGCATTGAAAGCCATGAAACCAGGCAAGAGTCCGGGCCCTGACGGCTTTTCCGCCCAGTACTACAAATGCTTTGCGGAAATCCTAGCCCCCCGATTCTTGAAAGCCTTTAATACGTTGGCACAGACACCAGCCAAGTCTAATAGCCTACTGGAGGCTTATATCACGGTAATCCCCAAAGACAACAAAGACCCGACTGACGTAGCAAACTATCGACCCATATCGCTCCTGAATGTCGACGTGAAATTGTTCGCTAAAATCCTGGCCACACGATTATCTTTTTATGTGCCGGCATGGGTGGGTTTGGATCAGGTAGGTTTTGTCCCTGGACGTGAGGCCAGGGACAACGCCATCAAGGCCCTCAACCTGCACCATTGGCTCACGTCCACGGGAAAGGAGGGGTGTTTTCTTGCTATGGACGCGGAGAAGGCGTTCGACAGGGTGGCTTGGGACTATATGGAAGCGGTCCTGGAAACCTTAGGACTGGGAAGCAGAATGCGAGCGCTTATCAAAGCGCTGTACACTGGACCCGGAGCTAGAGTCCGGGTCAACGGCCACCTGTCGGACGCCTTCCCCATCCATAATGGGACCAGACAGGGATATCCCCTGTCCCCCTTACTGTACATTCTCACGCTGGAACCCCTCCTCCGGTGCATTAGAGCGCACCCGGACATAAAGGGAATAGAGGTACACCAGAGGGAGTACAAGATTGCCGCATTTGCGGACGACATCTTGCTCTTTCTCTCATCTCCTCTGACGTCCCTGCCCAACTTAATGCCAGTACTAGACCACTTTAGGATTATCTCAAACCTGAAAATAAATTTTTCAAAGTCATACGCTTTAAACATATCCCTGCCCCCCACAACGGTTAAAAGCTGTCAGGATAACTTCCCATTCACCTGGAAATCAGACGCGATAACCTATCTGGGAATCCAACTTCCGAGCAAGCTTAAAGACCTTTATGACAGCAATTTTCTTAAAGAACTGAAGCTCATTCAACAAGATTTATTAAAGTGGGATGCCCCTACTATCTCCTGGTTCGGTCGGGCCTCTATATTGAAAATGACGGTACTACCCCGTCTATTGTATAAACTACAGACAATTCCGATACGCCTCCCGCCCGCCTTCTTTACTACATACAAACGCATGTGCAGACACTTTATTTGGGGGACCAAGGCACCTCGCATAGGGTGGGCTAAATTAGTACTCCCGAAATCGGGGGGAGGGATTGGGCTCCCAGACCTGCAGAGATACTACTGGGCGGTTCATCTAAGCCGGGTAGTTGATTGGAAGCTGCATGTCAAATGCAAAGGCTGGGTGCTTTTGGAAAGGCTGATCGCAGGTACTGACCTGCGGTATTCCCCATGGCTACCGAAAGCACACGTGACACAGGAGGCTCAGTCCCACCCGCTGATCGGGGCGACTCTGGGTGAATTTGACAGGGCTTGCAAAGTTCATGCACTCTCCTCGCAACTCTGCCCGATCACCCCTGTGAAGGGCAACCCAGCCTTCCCTCCGGGATTAGAGAGTAGATTCCTCCAAGCGGAATGGCCACACTCAGAGATGCTGGCCAAACACTTTTTCTCCAGGGGCAGATTCCTCAGACAGGGGGAACTGGCGGCACTCTCAAATACGAAAACATTCCCATTCTGGGCTTATTTGCAGTTAAAACATTTCTTAGATAATGCCTCCAACAGAGAGAGCTTTGCCAGAACCCCCACAATACTGGAATCTTTGTGCTCTAGTTCCGAGCCCCAGAACCACTTGATCTCGGGCATATATGCCACAATGTTTGGGGTGCCATATACCTCTCTAGAATCAGACCATACCTACTGGGAGTCGGAACTGGGCATAGAGATTGATAATAAGACGTGGGATCGGGTCCACCTCTATATCCACAAAGGATCCATGAATACCCACACACAGGAAAACTTGTTTAAAATTAAATCAAAATGGTACAGGACTCCGGAAATTATCCACAAATACATACAGATTGTCTCCGACCGGTGCTGGAGATGCGAGCGGGATCTAGGTTCGCTCCTTCATATCTGGTGGTCCTGTCCGCTAATTCTCCCGTATTGGCGTAAAATTCATGAAACTATATTGGAAGTCTCCTCCCTACCGCTAGAATTCTCTCCAGCCCAATATCTCCTGCACATATCCAAAATTCCGCGTAGGAAATATCAAAAGTCAATCGCGCTGCATATGATTAACGCGGCCAGACTTTGTATCCCAGTGCACTGGAGATCCAAATCTCCCCCGTCCTTAAAAGAATGGGTAGCCAGGATGAACCAGTTAGCGACAATGGAAGAGCTGATTAGCACGGCCCACGATAGGATCGACACATACTCTGCAATCTGGTCACCCTGGCTTGATTATCGCCAGACGCAAGGCTGTCAAGACCTGATTCGCTGTGAACCCCCATAGGGTAAGATTGCGCGAAACGGGCTGGGAACACCCTGAGGGGGGTAGTTGGTGGTGACCCCACCCCCTCCTCTGTCAATAGTGAAACGGTGCCTCCCCCGGTCCTTCCCGTCCCCCCCCCCCTTTTCTCTGCTTCCCCCCCTTTCACTACTCACTCCTACCTCTCCCCCCTCCCTTCTTCCTTTCTACTTTACCTTTTCCACCTATGTCCCCCCATACTATCTCACTCTACTCTGTACCTAATAGACTTCTGTACTGTAGGTATTGGCCTTGTTCACTAAACGCCCCAGTAAAGAGTGTCGACCATGATCTTAGTCGCTTCCCTGGCATCTACAATAGGAGAATAAATAAGGTCTGAATGCCACGAGTGGAAGCGACGCAAGTCACTAAATAGGCACGTCCCTCGCATCCCTCATCTGTTTGCAGGCCCAGATGCCACCTATACGGAGGCCACTGCGCAGGCATGCTTCCCTGGCATCTCGTCCCTCTGAACCATACAACCCCCCTGATCCAGGGAGGCGCTTCTAGATGCGGAAATATCCCCGCCAAACTGCACCGCTAGGACGGGCAGAATAGCTGACCTACTCAGGGACTCTGGATACATGAACGGGAGGTGTAATGTTTTGTTTTTCTTTCTCTTTTGTATTATGTATCTGTATTGGTCAAAGTTATTGTGACTATACCGCTTATTTCATGACACGACAAGTGATGCATATATGTATACTTCGTACACTGCAGTACTGCTTTTGTTATTATGTTTTTTGTTATTTTGTGATGTTGAAAAATTCTTAATAAAAATCTTTATGGAAAAAAAAAAAATGTATGTCCTTTTTTTTTCCCCACAAAAAGAGCTTTCTTTTGGTGGTATTTGATCACCACTGAGTTTTTATTTTTATTTTTTTGTGCTATAAACAAAAAAAGACCGACAGTTAAAGAAAAAAAATATATGTATATTTTCTACTTTCTGCTATAAAACATATCCAATAAAAAAATTAATTTTTTTTTAAATTTCTTCATAAATTTAGGCCAGTATGTATTCTCCTCCTATATATTTTTGGTAAAAAAAATCCCAATAAGTGTATATTGATTGGTTTGCGCAAAAGTTATAGCGTCTACCAACTATAGGATACATACTGGAATGTTTTTATTTATTTAATTTTTTTACTAGTAAAAAAAAACAAAAAAAAAACGAGTTATAGCGGGACTGCAATATTGCAGTGGACATCCAGACACTAACACACTTGACACTTTTTGGGAACCAGTGACACTAAAACAGTGATCAGTGCTAAAAATATGCTCGGTCACTGTACTAATAACACTGGCTGGGAAGAGGTTAAATATCTAGGGCAATCAAAGGGTTAAATGTCTGCCTACCCAGTGTTTTTGGTGTACTATGAAAGGTGTGTTTGCTAGGGGAAGTAATAGATTTTATTCCCTGCTTTGCTGGGTAAGAAAATCTATTACTTCCTCACTGACAGGACAGGGCTCTGCCCTGTTTACATAGGCAGAGCCCTGTCCTGTGTAAATTCATGACAATCGCTGGGTACTGGCAGTAATCCATTGACCGGCACCCGGTGATCGACATCTCCTGTGTTTTAATCACAGCACGGCAGGACATCCACAAGCGCATCGGCTCCAGGGACAAGCTGCGGGCACGTGTGTGCACCCGCAAAAGCGTCTTAAAGAGCTGACGTACAGCTACAACTGCTCGTGTAGGGGAGCCATCCAGCCGCAGTATAACTGCGGCGGCTGGTCGGGAAGGGGGTTAAACTTAATTTTCCATGCAGTAGCCCACTCCATTAACTAATTCAGGTCCTCTTGTAAGGTTTCTTTATCCTGCTGTGTTATTGCACTACATATTTTTGTAACATCAGCAAAAACTGAGATCGAACTACTTATCCCACCCTCTATATCATTTTTAAATAAATTAAACAGAATTTGTCCCAGGACAGAGCCTTTTGGTACCCCACTAACCACTCTAGACCATTCTGAATACACGTTATTTATCACAAGCCTTTGGACACGACCCCATAGCCAGTTATTAATCCAAGAACAAACAAACCTTATGGTCCATGCCTACAGACCTCAGCTTGTAGATTAAGCATTTGTGGGGGACTGTGAAATCTAGATAACCCACATCCACTGGCATACCTTTGCCAGATGGCAGCTCACTTCCTCGTAGAATGTTAATAGGTTGGTTAGGCGAAAGCGACCTTT
>CM053030.1:332898412-333023412 GCA_028564925.1 Lithobates sylvaticus | reverse complement strand
AATAGCAGTTCCATCTTTTCCATCTTTTCCATCTTTTCCATCTTTTCCATCTTTTCCATCTTATCATCTAGGCTGTTTTCAATTGATAAAAACTGTTTAGAATGTTTAGAACTTTATACCAAAATGCTGTTTTACTTCCTGGAGCACTCTTTAAAAACCTAAGAATCTGATACATGAAAATTTGTTGGAGCGTTTGATATGACTGTATTTTCTTTTACAAAAATCATTTAATATTTTCATAACATGCACCTGTGCTCAGACTTTAGACATTATTATTTTCATATTCGTAAGAAGTTTAACCAATCCTGTATCTTGGGTGTGCTGTGTGCCCCTCTCACCAAAGTACACAGGTCATACATAGTATGCCCTGTCATTTTTTTTACAAATTTTTTTTATTTTCTCTTTTTTTACATTTTTTTTTTTTTTCATACGGCGACCAGAGCAGTACATAGTCACCACAGTGCTCTGGAAAGATGATGGAATGTTTTTTTTTTTTGTTGTTTTTTACAGAATTCTTTTTTTAATCTCAAAGGGAAATTGTTGCGACACAGACACACTTGACAAAGACAACACTTTTGTGTTACAAAAACACAACAAAATTACCAATAACAGCCATTGGCACCAAATTAAACAAATTAAAACTACACTACAAATAAAACATCCATACAATTAAAATACAACATAGAATAAATAACAGATTAAAACAACAGACAATCAAACTACCAAATGCAAATAATACAGCACTTTCTATAACACCACCCCAAATAACCAACACAATACCAACCTACTATAAAAACAACACAAAATCATGATCATAAACCAAATTTAAATCTTCACCCCCAGCCCTCACAGAGAAGAATTCTTTAACTTGATCGCCACAGGCAAAAAATGATTTCCTGTGTCGCTCTGTGGTGAATCGTGGTTGTAACAATTTGTCACTGATGGTACTCTGCAGACTGACCAGCGTATTGTGGAGCGGGTAGGAGTTCTCCAAGATTGAACGTAACTTGAAGAACATTCTCTTCTCCAACACTGTTGTAAAAGACTCCAATTTCATTCCAACAATATCACTGGCCCTGTGAATCAGTTTGTTGAGTCTGTTGTGTCGAACACCCTAAGCCTGCTTCCCCAGCATGCCACTGCATACAGGAGAGCGCTAGCCACCACAGACACATAAAACATCTTAAGCATTATCCAGCAGATGTTAAAGGGCCTCAGTTTCCTTAAAAAGTCGGCTCTGGCCCTTCCTATAAAGCACCTCAGTGTTCTTGATTTTTTACTATGATTATTTATTACTGCGATGATCCGATTACTGTTTTAATCAATCATTTTTATAAATGGGATCCAACATGTGCCATTGTGTACTATTGTGGTATCGATTGGCTACAGCTATCACATGGTACAGGCCCCTGTTGTTGCCCCTGTACCATGTGATCACTGCAACCAATTACAGAGATCACAATAGTATACAATGAATGACTATGAGAGCAATCACTTGGGAACTAGGGGGGGGGGGCCCAGTAAAACAATATTTCCATCGGAGACACAGCAAGTGATAGGTCACTCTGCTGCACAGCCCCAAGGGTGCGCACAAGGCGTGCACCTGGAGGACGTCATGTGACATCCACCCAGGATAAGGAAGCTAAATACCACCAAAAGAAAGCTCTGCCTGTTTAAAATATATTTGAAAAAATGTATTTGGGCACAGTGTTGCATGACCGAATTACTGTCAAACTGTCACCACAGATAGTGGCCTGGTAATGAGAGGGTATTACAAGCTAGTATTGAAGTGATTAACTAAAATGGGTTGCTGTTTATTAACCTTTTATTAACCCTTAGATAATCATAATCAAAGCCTAACTAACTCATTCCCCCATAGCAAATAATTTTTAGATTTTTTTTTTTTATTCTATTTTTTTCAGTCATTAATATTTTCTTTTCTTTTCATTTTTCTTTATTTTGTTAATCAACTTTGCATCTTGTTTGTCAAAAAAATTAGCAAAATTTAATTTGTAAATATTTTTACAATGCTTTGTACCAGAAACATAATTTTAGTGTCATTATAAATGTAACAAAGTATAGACAAGCATTTATATTTATATATATATACATATGTTTGTTTATAAAATTCTAACTATAGTAAAACTATATTTTTACCTGTATTATTGAAAATTTTATATGAATTTATATGACTATGAAATGTGAAAGCCTGATTAAAGTGGAGGGCCACCCAAAAAAACAAAACAGCATTAATATTCTTAAAAAAATAAAACATTTGAAAAAATTGTAGGCTGTACGGGGCCCCATGATTTCTATCAGTGGCCCTGTTTACAGCATTTATATTTATAAATCATTCACAGGGAGGGACACTGCAATAGGAGGCAGTGCTGATGGTGTATACAGGTTAGTGTTATGAGAGCAGCAGGAGGGGGAGGGGCGGCTCACACACAGACAGAGAGGGGAGGGGGAGGAGGACACAGAAGCGGAGAGGAGAGCAGATAGCAGGCTGCTGATGACAGAGGCACGTAAAACTGACCACGGTGTCAGGGCTGAGCAGCCATGATACACTGTGGTCAGTTTACAGAGGGGAGGGTAGAAACTGGCAGGATCAGTCAGGTTTTTTAGGTGTTACAGGGGGCCAAATGGCACAGGACAAGCATTGTGTCATATAACATGCTTTAAAGGAGCATGATACATTTTTTTATTTGGGTTAACAAGCGCTTTAAAGAGGAAGTAAAGCCTCCTCACAAAAAAAAAAAAAAAACGGAACCTGCAAGGCAAAGGCATAATGAGCTAGTATGCATAGCATACTAGCTCATTATAAATAACTTACCTGAGAACGAAGCCCCTGAAGCGGTCCTCATCCACGACCTTCTCCGGCGCCATCAATACCTGAGTGACTTCTGGGTCTCGCCGCTACAGCGCTGTGATTCGCTGGAGCGGCGATGACGTCACTCCCGTGCATGCGCACGAAAGCGGCATGTCGCCGTGAACTCGGCATGCGCAGTGCGCCTGCGCGCCGCTGTATACGGCGCATGCGCCGTAGACAGCGATGCCTCCTTTTTTCTAAATATCTCCTAAACCATGTAGGTTTAGGAGATATTTATTGGACCTACAGGTAAGCCTTAATCTAGGCTTACCTGTAGGCCAAAGTGGTTTGTAAGGGTTTACAACCACTTTAAGCTCTACTTACGTGGCAATTCCGACGTGCAAAATTCCGACGCATGCTCGGAAACAATTTTGAAGCATGCTCGGAATCATTGAACTTCATTTTCGCGGCTTGTCGTAGTGTTGTACGCCACCGCGTTCTTGACGGTCGGAATTTGGCGTGACCGTGTGTAGGCAACACAAGCTTGAGAGGAATTCCGATTGTATGTACGTGGCATAACACCACTTGCATGCAATATGTCAAAGAATTCAGTGCTCAGACTTTTGCATTATTGTCTTTTAAATTCTTTCATTGTTCCATATACTTTAATGCTCATAATTTGTGCATTTTGTTTTAGGGCAAAGTCCTGCAGGACAATAACTTTTCAACAGTTCAGTGATGCACTTGAAGAACTAGCACTGCAACGGTTTAAGGACCATGAAAAAGAAGAAGCTGTTTCTATGATGCATAAGCTGGTTGAAGGGAAATCTCCAGTTATAGCTGGTGTTACGGTGAGTAGGTGTTTAAACAAATCTGATATACATAAAATATATACTGCATATTGTACATAGTAATTTTCAGTATATTAGTTGTATATCCTATTATCCTAATGCCGCGTACCCACGAGCGGAATTTCCATCGGAAAAATCTTGGATGGTTTTTCCAACGGAATTCCGCTCAAGCTTGGCTTGCATACAAGTGGTCACACAAAAGTTTGCTGAACCTTCGACCGTCAAGAACGCGGTAACGTACAACACTACGACGAGCATAGAAAATTAAGTTCAATGCTTCTGAGCATGTGTCGAATTGTTTCCGAGCATGCGTAGGAATTTTGCGTGTCGGAATTGGTACAGATGATCGTAATTTCCGATCGGAACTTTTTCCGTCCAAAAAATTGAGAACATGCTCTCAATCTTTTTCTGGCTGAAATTCCGCCAGCAAAAGTTCGATGGAGCATACACGCGGTCGCATTTTCGGACCAAAAGCTCTCATCTGACTTTTGCTGACGGAATTTCCACTCTTGTGTACAGGGTATTATTCTCTTGTTTCAGGTATCTCGCTGACAGTTCTGCTACTAATGCTGAATTGTATTATTGTATTACAATACTTTAGTGCTACGGGTGCATAATGCACAACTTTTTTGTTAAAGTGTATCTCTAGCTGTTTGTTAAAGTAAATCTATTTATAGTATCTATCTAAAAGTTTTTTTTTTTTGTTTTTGTTTTGGATAGCGTGGGGAAGTAATACAATTTTTTTTTTTTTTGCTGTGTCCCCCATTGGAGCAATTCACCCCTCTATTTGTCTTGATGATCATTGTCATCAAGAAAGGAAGTGAGGGGAAATACAAAATTTTAGCGATGTCCCTAGAACAGGAGATGAGTTGAAATCTTCCAATGGTTACTTCTATTCCAGAGAAGATTTTCTGAGAGGGGAAATTTTTTGAAATTACTTTAAACTGTCTCTGGTACAGGAAGTTAAGGGGAATTGTCTCAGTGGAACACAGAGAAAAAAAAACAGGGGTTTTAACCCTTCCCTATGCTATCCAAAACAACATTGTAAAAAAGGTTTTCGCTATATATACAGTTCAAGCCATAGAATGTGATCTTCTGCCTATAAACTTTACTTTTAGTGCAGTATGGGGTAAGCAAAATTACTGTAGCTTAAAGAGAAATATGTTTTTTTTTTTTAATTTCAGAATCATACTTACCTAGGTGGATGCGGTCCGATGCTGCATCTTTCCCCCGCCGGCTCTAAGACTGAGAACCGAGCGATCAAATACCACTGAGCTGGATCGCTGAGCTGTGGAGGGGGCGGGAGCGGATGGCTCAGGCTCTCATATGGTCGCAATCTTTGCAGAGCCTGAACTGGCTCTGTGATGTCAGCCGACAGCGGGCTTCAGAACAAACTGCACTCCTGTGATCCACAGGAGAAGCACAGCCAAACAAGCTTTGGCTGTACTTCTCCTTTAAGGTACCCTAAGAATTTTCAGCCATGTCACTTTATCAAGAAAAAGCAAAGGAAGAACCAGACACACACATGTATACAGTATGCTGTGTTCAAATCTGTAGTTTATATATTGTCAGCATAAATGAGGCATATGCGCTACTGCCGCCAGGATCAAAGTGTGAACAATGTTTAGTCAGTGGTGGTGGCGCAGGTGCAGAATGACCTTGGTCTTCATGCATTCTGCACATGCACTGCCACCACATGAATGCCTTATTTAAAGCAAAATGTGTTTGTGCAAACATTTACATATGTAAAGCATAAATGGACCATATGTGCCAACGATGCCGGGGGGGAAATTGAGATCAACATGTAGTCAGAGATGGTGGTGCAGACCCAGACAGTAATTTTGAATAACTGAAGGCTGAGGTCATTTTGTGCCTGCACTGCCACCGTGTAATTGACTTTTATGTGAAAATGTGTAAGAGTGAAATTTAAGTATAAACAATGTGTAGGTGCTGGCGGTGCACACTTACATGTAGTACACATCTCAACTCATACAGACATAAGCGCATGTATGTCTATATGAGTTAAACTAATTTTATGCAGGTTTTTGCTGCCTGTGTCTGGGAATCCCTGTAATACATCAGGTGCACAAATATGCGTATGCACGCAAGAATTTGCACTCGTGAACGTGCACATGCACAAATCCTGTTGGCATCAGACAGGTTATTTAAAAGATGCTCATGCCATGTTCTGTGCTGACTGATCTTCAGCTGTTTCTTGTGTCCTGCGTTTATCCTGTGTGATTCCCTTGTTGCTGACCCAGCTTGCTGCTGACCTGATCTTGGATTCTACTTCTGACCTGTCTGCTGTACCAGCTTTTTGCACCGATGAGTGTTCCTGCCTCAAGTCTGCTGAGAGCTCCGACGAGCCAGGGGTCCTGAACCAACAGCGTAAGGGTAGTGCCCCTTTAACCTGGGCTAGACTTCTGAAGTATCCAGTATCAGTCAGCCAGTGATGGAATCTGAAAGGGAGGCCTTTCCGTTGGAGAATGTTTGTCGATTGATCTCTGCTTTATCCTACATTGTGCAGAGTTTGCAAAGGAGCCTTGATTGGATGGTAGACCGACTACAGGCCATGACAGATGTTTCACCATCCCTGGGTCTTCCTGCTGTCACTGATGAAGCCACTCAGACGGAGTCCAGCATGTCCTGTGGGGCTATTCCCCCACCAGAACCCAGGGTGCCAATACCCAAATGTTTCTCTGGAGACCGCAGGAAATTTTGGAATTTTTGTAACTCCTGTGAACTGTATTTCAGCCTTCTGCCCCAAACTTTTTCATCGCAAGACTCAAAGGTGGAGTTCATTATCTCACTTCTTCAGAATGAACCCCAGTCCTGGGCCCATCATCTTTGGGAGCAACATGATCCTGCTTTGGCAACTATGGACTCTATCTGTCATCAGACTGCAGAATCTATGATTAGCAAGCTACAGCAAGGCCAAAGACCTGTAGAGGACTATGTAACTGTTTGTCATGTATGGAGTGCTGATACTCAGTGGAACGATTCAGCACTCTGTCATCAGTTTCGTCTTGGATTATCTGATGTTCTGAAGGACGAAAGGGAAATAATCTGGCGCACCAATGTCTGAGACCAATGATAGAGGTTAAGGGTAGTAAGATAGTCTCTAATCCGTATAGGACAATATTTAAAAAAGGGGGAAGCTCTGGACCACCTGCAGGCTGCTGTCTTCAGAGTTGTGACCAGCGCTGTATGATACAATGGTATACGAGAACAAAGATAAGGAAGCGCTAGCTAAGTGTAGTATCCCGGTTAAAATTATAATAACAATGGATATAAAACACTAACAGGAGGTATGCGATAAAATCGCTGATCTGTAGCAGAGTATGTAAGTATAGATTCCGCCTTGATCCGACCTGCAGGACCGCTGTGAAGTGTTCTAGCTGCTGGGAGAGAAAGATGGCCTGTTCGGGAGCCTGGAGGAGCCCCGGGAAGCCACGCCAGAAGTGCCATCGCGGAAGGATAGGGGACCAGGTTAGAAGGCAAGGCTACACGCTTGGAGCCTGCAGGCCTCTAGAAGGAGCTGGATGCACCAAGCACATAGCCTTGCCTTCTCTGGTCCTCTATCCTTCCGGTGATGTCACTTCTGGAGTGCATTCCACGATGGTTAGCGTGGCTTCCTGGGGCTCCTCCAGGTTCCCTAGTGGGCCATCTTCCTCTCCCAGCAGCTGGAACACCTCACAGTGGTCCTGCAGGTAGGATCAAGGAGGAATCTACACCTACATATTCTGCTACAAATCAGCAATTTTATCTCATACCTCTTTGTAAGTATTTTTTATCCATTGTCAATAAAATTTTAACCAGGATACTACACTTAGCTGGCGCTTCTTTTCCTTTGTTCTCTGCTCTGAAGCTCTTCCCAGAGTGGAGGTGCCAACAGCCTTATAAGATCTGATGAATCTGGTCATCCAGGCGAATCGACGGCTACAAGAAAGACAATCTGAAAGAACCAACAGAAGTTATTTGGCCAGCTCCGAGTCTGAAGTTTTTGTTCCCTCATTGCTTCTATAACGCCGGATGTGTCCTCTACTAAAAGGAGACATCATGACTCTCCTCGAAGGAGTTTTGGAGACCACCTCTATCTTCTGCTGATTGTCTTAGATGACAACGTTCCAACCTCTACCTCTATTGTGGTGATGCTAGTCACTTTATACAGACCTGTCAAGTAAAACCCTGCATGTCCTCCACTAACTGGGTGCATACAGTATGATGCATCCGCCTGGGGTGAGCCAAATGCACTTCACCTTCCTATTTCACTGGCAGATTGCTGAAAAGACTGTTTCTGTTCTTGTTCATAGACTCTGGTGCCTGCAGCTGTTTTGTGGACTGTACTTTTGCAGCCCAGCACAATCTTCCTCTCTGTGGCAAGAAACAAGAGTTTTTTGTTTATCTGGCTGATGGCTCTGGTATCAGGTCCAGCCTAGTGCCTCAAGAGACTGTTACTGTTAGAGAAAGTTACAACCCTATATCACTCCTCCAGACATCAAGAATTTCTATGCCTAGATGTCATAACGTCACACATGTTTCATCCTCGGTATGCCCTGGTTAAAGGCACACAACCCCTGCATTAACTGGCTTACCGGAGAGATCATCTTTTCATCCCAGTACTGTCAGACACATTGTATCCTGAAGAAACACTATACAGTTACTCCTTTCCTTAGTATTCATCCTGATTTGGAAGTGATGAAGCTAGATCCCACTGTTTACCATGAATATCTAGACGTATTCAATAAGAAAGGCACTGTTGCCCTTCCTCCTCATCGGACTTACGATTGTCCCATAGAACTTTTGGCAGGGGCTAAAATCCCTTTTGGTGGGATCCACCCCCTCTGAGCTGGAACTAGAAGCTATCCATAATTACATCGATGAAAAGTCTGGAAAAGGTTAATTCGGCCCTCCACATCGTCAGCAGTAGCTGGCAACTACTTTGTTAGAAAGTGTTCTCAATTTTTCTGACGGAAAAGGTTTCTATAGGAAATTCCGATCGTCTGTAGCAATTCCGACACGCAAAATTCCTAATCATGCTCGGAAACAATTTGACGCATGCTCGGAAGCATTAAACTTAATTTTTTCTCGGCTCGTCGTAGTGTTGTATGTCACTGCGTTCTTGACGGTCGGAATTTGGTGTGACCGTGTGTAGGTAAGACAGTTTGAGCGGAATTCCGTCGGAAAAACCATCAGAGCTTTTTCCGACGAGATTTCTGATCGTGTGTACGTGGCATAAGGCATAATTCAAAAGGCCCTGTGTAGCTGAGGGCGGATATCAGTAGTCCAGACCTGGAACCAACAAAGCAAGAGAACATACATTTAATTAACTATCATAAATAAAATCTCAAAAAAATAAGTCCTTTTACTATAAGTTGTCTCTATCAGATACTGCCATCTGATTGTATATAATTATTTAAAAAAAATTCCCTGTACCTTAGAACCAACATCAAAGACAACACCACAGTGTAACAAATATAAAAACAGCTTTTTTTTAAAATAAAACAGCTTTTTAACCTAGGTGCTTAGTATATAATTTCAGTAACAGGCAATATATCAATATAATGCAAATTGCATCCAATATTTTTTCTCCAACATATAATTGTATCTTTTTTATATACAGTGGATATAAAAAGTCTACACACCCCTGTTAAAATCTCAGGTTTCTGTGATGTGAAGGACACAGCTCTGGTCAGATGAGACCAAAATTTAACTTTTTAGCATAAAAGCAAAATGCTATGTGTGGTGGAAAACTAACACTGCACATCACCCTCAACACACCATCCCCACCATGAAACATGGTGGTGGCAGCATCATGTTGTGGGGATGCTTTTCTTCAGCAGGGACAGGGAAGCTGGTCAGAGTTGATGGGAAGGTGGATGGAGCCAAATACAGGGCATTCTTGGAAGAAAACATGTTAAAGTCTGCAAAAGACTTGAAGGGGGGGGGGGGGGGGGTTCACCTTCCAGCAGGACAACGACCCCAAACATAAAACCAGAGATACAATGGAATGGTTTAGATCAAAGCATATTCATATGTTGGAGTGGCCCAGTAAAGACCTAAATCCAATTGAGAATTTGTGGCAAGACTTGAAAATTGCTGTTCACAGGCGCTCTCCATCCAATCTGACAGAGCTGACAAAGCTATTTAACAAAGAATGAGCAAAAATGTCACTCTCTATATGTGCAAAGCTGGTAGAGACCTACCCAAAAAGACTTGCAGCTGTAATTGCAGTGAAAGGTGGTTCTACAAAGTATTGCACACCACACTTTTCACATATTTATTTATAAAAAAATTGAAAACCATTTATCATTTTCCTTCCACTTCACAATTATGTGCCACTTTGTTGGTCTATCACATAAAATTCCAATAAAATACATTTATGTTTTTAGTTGTAACATGACAAAATGTGGAGAATGTCAAGGGGTATGAATACTTTTTCAAGGCACTGTATCTAATTTTGACTGTGGGACATTGCTTCTTTTTACTTTCATTAGACATCATTAGATACATGTAAAGACTCCACTCAAAGTAGCGTGCTGGGAGGTTGCATGTGGTTTTAAAGTCATTTTTTTTTTATCTTAATGCATTCTATGCATTAAGATAAAAAACCTTCAGTGTGCAGCAGCCCACCTCAGCACTTCTAATACTTACCTGAGCCCATCTCAATCCAGCGATGTTGCACAAGAGTCTCGACTGCCCCTCATTGGCTGAGACAGCAGCGAGGCGCCATTGGCTCCCACTGCTGTCAATCAAAGTCAGTAAGCCAATGAGGAGAGAGAGGGGCAGGGCCAAACCACAGCTCCGTGTCTGAGTGGACACACCGAGCAGCGGCTCGGCTCAGGTGCCCCCATAGCAAGGTGTATCGCACAGCTACTTTCAAATATGTGAACACAATTCTTCATGTCTCCATACTTACATAGAAGGGTATTCGCAGGTCTCACCAGCAGCCTGTTAGTAGTCATACGATCTCTAGGTCTGTCATCTCAAAGCGATTATGCATTGTGTCTCAGAGGAAATCATCCATATTCACTCTCCTCCCACTGTCAGGCTGAGCCTGGCTTGACGGTTGGAGACCTCTCTTACAGCTCTGGTTCAGGGCCTGCTGGATTGGGAACAGCGGAGCCGTGAACACAGCGGGTAGGAGTGTCCGTATGGATGCAGGTGACCGATGCTGGGTGGATGCAGGTCTTGGCCGGATGGTTGGACTGCAGATGATGGTTCGGCAGACAACAGGATACAGGAGGAAGACCGGCAACAGCAGAGACAGCAGGCAACAGGATACAGGAGGAAGACCGGCAACAGGAACAGCAGCAGACAGCAGCAGCAGCAGCGGGACCTGTGCAGGAACACTGGAAGCAGGAATGGTCAGGCAAGCCGGGTCACAACAGGCAGGATAATCAAGCAGAGACGGCAGGCAGAGGGATGGTCAGGAGGTAAGCCAGGAGTTCAGCAACAACAACAGTCCAAAGCAGGGTCAAACAAGCCGGGGTCAAGGAAAGGAGAAGGCAGCAGAGTCAGACAGGCCGGGTCACAGGTAGAATCAGCAGACAGGTTCAGGTTGGGGGTTCAGATAGGAGCTGAGACGGACAGCGCCGCATGCAGGCAGCTGTCCCCTTTAAATAGGGCCACTGGCGCCAAAGCGGCGCCGATCGTGCACGGGGGCGCGCGCGGGGGCGCGCGCGCGCGCCCGCTATTCGTGCACGGGCGCGCGCGCACATGTCTGGCGGGGGCCAGGGTTGCCCAGGTGCCTGCGCACCTTCAGGCTAACGTGCCCAGGGCGGCTAGAGCCCTGACATTGCCCCCTCACAAGGGGCAACCTCCGGGTGCCCACTAGGTGTCGTTTTTCTGGGTGGGAAGAAAGGAAGGTGCGGATTAGTCTTTTGGCATGTAGGTTACAGTCTGGTTCCCATGAATTACTCTCGGGCCCATACCCCTTCCATTTGATCAGGAACTGTCTCTCCCCCCTCCGTTTCCTGCAATCAAGGATGGCCTCTACTTCATATTCCTCGTTGCCCTGGACCAGGACAGGTCCGGGCGGGTTTGTTCCCCCATCTGGAAAGGGATCGGGCACAGCGGGTTTTAGCAGGGAGACATGGAAGACCGGGTGGACTCTCATAGAGTCGGGCAGGGACAGCTCGTAGGAGACCTCATTGATCTTCCTCTTCACTGGAAAGGGTCCTAGGAACTTGGGAGCAAGCTTCTTAGAGGGACAGGCAAGTTTAAGGTTAGTTGTAGCTAGCCATACCTGGTCACCCACTTGCAAGTTCAATTCTCCCCTTCTCTTCCGATCGAAGATCTTCTTGCTGTCCTCCTGAGCCTTGGCTATCGCTTCCTGAAGTATCCGGTTGTTGCGGCTGAGGAACGATGCTGTATCCTGGACTGCCGGGACTGTGGCAGAATGGCTGGCATTATTATATGAGAATTCCGCTAACGGTAATAGGGACACCCAATCGTCCTGCACAAAGGACGTGAAGCACCTTATGTACTGCTCCAAAGTCTGGTTGGTGCGTTCAGTCTGCCCATTAGTTTGGGGGTGGTATGCGGAGGAAAGGGCCAGCTCAATCTTAAGGATCTCACAAAGGGCTCTCCAAAAACGGGACGTGAACTGAACCCCCCTATCCGAGACTATATTGGCCGGGACCCCGTGCAGCCTGACTATTTCCTTAATAAAAAGGTGAGCTGTCTCTGTAGCAGATGGAGTTCCCCTTAAAGGCAGAAAGTGGGCCATTTTGGACAACCGGTCCACCACCACAAAGATGGCAGAGCACCCCTCGAAGCATGGAAGCTCGACTATAAAGTCCATTGTTATCATTCTCCAAGGTCGGTCAGGTGCAGGGAGAGGTTTCAAAAGTCCCCAAGTTCGGTTCCTTGATGTCTTGCTGCGGTTGCAGACAGGGCAGGAGTTAACATAGGTTTTGCAGAATTCCCTCAGCCCTGGCCACCAGAAGGTGCGTTGCACCAGCTCCACTGTCTTGCGGCCTCCGAAGTGTCCTGCCAGCGGGTGGTCATGTAGTAGTGCCAGGACCTTCACTCTTACTGCTTCGGGGACAAAGACTTGACTCCCCCTCCAGAGAAGCCCATCTCTGGATGTTAGAGTGACCCCGGGGGGTCCCTGGGAATTGGCGGATGCCTCCCGGATTTGTGACAGCAGATCTGGTTGTAATAGTAGGAAGTTGCCTGTTGATAGAATGGTATCTGGGGTGGTAGAGTCCTTGGGGTTGTCGAACATCCGCGAGAGTGCGTCAGGTTTTACATTCTTGGATCCGGGACGATACGTGATGTGGAAGCAGAACCTTGAGAAGAACAAAGCCCAGCGGGCCTGTCGGGGTTTGAGTCGCTTGGCAGTTCGCAGGTACTCAAGGTTCTTATGATCCGTATAAATAAGCACTGGGTGACTTGCTCCTTCCAAGAGGTACCTCCACTCTTCTAGTGCTGACTTGATAGCCAAGAGTTCACGGTCCCCGACATCATAATTCCTCTCGGCTGGAGAAAGTTTCCGGGAGAAAAACCCCACGGGGTGCATAGCGTCTTTATTGCCCTGTCGTTGTGACACAACTGCCCCAACCGCTACCTCTGATGCATCGACCTCTAGGATGTATGGGAGGGCAGGGTCGGGGTGACTGAGGATGGGAGCGGAGGTAAACAGTCTTTTAAGTTGGTCGAAGGCCCCTTGAGCCTCTGGACCCCAGTGGAAACGTGTGCCCTGTTTGGTCAGCTGGGTGATGGGGGTGATGATGGCAGAGAACCCCTTAATAAACTTCCTGTAGAAGTTTGCGAACCCGACAAACCGTTGGATGCCTTTCTTGTCTACAGGTGTTGGCCAGTCAAGAACAGCAGACACTTTTTGAGGGTCCATTCTGATGCCCGCCGGGGAGATTTCAAGTCCCAAGAACTGGATTTCCTGCTGCTCGAATTTACATTTCTCGGCCTTTGCATACAGGCCGTGCCGTCGGAGTCGAAGAAGTACCTTGCCCACATGCCCTCGATGCTGTTCCAGGGATTGGGAGAAGATCAAGATATCGTCCAGATAGACAATTACAAAAATGTCCAAGAAGTCCCTGAACACATCATTGATGAGATGCTGGAACGTGGCCGGGGCATTACAGAGCCCGAAGGGCATGACCAGGTACTCGTAGTGGCCGAAGCGGGTCCGGAATGCTGTCTTCCACTCATCCCCGGCCCGAATGCGGACCAGGTTGTATGCTCCCCTTAGGTCCAACTTGGTAAAGACTGTTGCTGATCTCAGCTTTTGGAAGAGTTCGGGTATCAAAGGCAGAGGGTACCGGTTCTTGACCGTAACTTTGTTGAGCTCCCGGTAGTCCACGCAGGGCCTCAAGGTCTGATCTTTCTTGGTGACAAAAAATATTCCTGCGCCAGCGGGAGATGTAGAATGGCGGATGAGCCCTTTTTTCAGGTTTTCCGAAATGTAAATTTTCAAAGCTTCTTGCTCCTTTTCAGAGAGAGGGAATATGCGGCCAAACGGAATCTCGGCCCCAGGAAGGAGCTCGATGGGGCAGTCATAGGAGCGGTGGGGCGGAAGGGAGTCTGCTCCCCGCTTGCTGAACACATCCAGGAGATCGTGGTAAGGTTGGGGTACGGACTGGCACAGATCCTGGTCAGAGTCTAGGCAAAGCAAGGTAGAAGGTATCCTGGGGCTTGTGGGTAGGCAGTGTTCCTGGCAGTAGTGGGAGTGGAACTCAACCTCCCCAGTGGACCAGTGGATTAGCGGATTATGGGCCTGGAGCCATGGCATGCCCAGGATGACTGGGAACAAGGGAGAGGAGATCACATCCAAGGTTAGGGGCTCCTGGTGCTGAGGAAAAATAGTAGCGGGTAAGGGCAGAGTCTCTTGAGTCACCTGGCCTGATTTAATGCGGGACCTATCAGCCAGGAACACAGAAAGTCCTTGAATCTTCTTCTGGAGGGGCAGGGCGTGGGTGTTGGCAAAGGTGGCATCCACGAAGCAACTGCACGCCCCAGAATCAACGATGGCGTTGGTAAGTATTGTCCTTCCATGGCACTGCAACGACAGAGGAAGGGTAAGGTGAGTGGTACTGGCTGAACAGGGTGCAGAGGGAGAAGAAACGGATGACAAGCACTTACGTGTCTTGACAGGGCAATTGTTCACGAAATGTCCGGAGCCCCCACAGTAAAGGCACAGGTTTAATTGGCGGCGTCGGGCCCGTTCCTCGGGCGTCAAAGGAGAGCGCAGGAGACCGATCTGCATCGGTTCGGAGCCATCCGGAGCAGGTCCCATTGGGGTTGCAGAGGGAGCAGGTAGGTAACGAGTGGCAGGAACGGGAGCCCTTGCGACCATCCAGGCTGGGCGATTTGGTAATGCAGAGCGTTCAGCTCGGCGTTCCCGAAGGCGGCGATCCGGCTGAATCGTGAGGGTGATGAGGTCCTCAAGGCCCTCTGGGACTCCTACACGGGCCAGTTCGTCTTTCAAACCCTCTGAGAGGCCCATGCGGAACTGGTGTCTGAGGGCCGAGTCGTTCCATTGTGTATCCGCGCTCCAACGCCTGAAGTCCGTGATATAGTCCTCGGCCGTCCTGCGACCTTGCTGAAGCGCGGATAGGGCGGATTCAGCTGTAGCCGTGCGTTGAGGGTCGTCGTACAGCTGTGCCATCGCCTGGAAGAAGGAGGCTAAAGTCTGGGTCATGATGCTGTTAGCACCCAAAAGACGGTGGGCCCAGGACTGGGGTTCTCCTTGTAGTAGGGACACCACGAATCCCACCTTGGTGGCCTCCAGGGAGAAGGTCCGGGGTTGCAGGGCAAAGTACAGCTGGCAAGCATCCCGGAAGGCCTGGAACTTGGATCGGTCGCCTGAGAACCTCTCTGGGACAGGAACTCTCGGCTCGGGGGGGAGCATCACCACTGTAGGTTGAGAGGCAGGTTGCACTGGCGGTGGAGGAGGTGCAGCAGCCATGGGGCTGGCGAGTTGTTGCACTTGACCTTCCAGCTTGGTATATCCCTCCTGCAGGGATTTCACCGCCTGTGTAAGGGCTGCTAGGTGGGAGCAGATCTCCTGCATGGCAGAGGCTCCTTCCGCAGGCTCAGTCATATGGGCTGTCCGTACTGTTAGGTACCTGGTAGTGATGAGCCTGGCTTGACGGTTGGAGACCTCTCTTACAGCTCTGGTTCAGGGCCTGCTGGATTGGGAACAGCGGAGCCGTGAACACAGCGGGTAGGAGTGTCCGTATGGATGCAGGTGACCGATGCTGGGTGGATGCAGGTCTTGGCCGAATGGTTGGACTGCAGATGATGGTTCGGCAGGCAACAGGATACAGGAGGAAGACCGGCAACAGGAACAGCAGCAGACAGCAGCAGCAGCAGCGGGACCTGTGCAGGAACACTGGAAGCAGGAATGGTCAGGCAAGCCGGGTCACAACAGGCAGGATAATCAAGCAGAGACAGCAGGCAGAGGGATGGTCAGGAGGTAAGCCAGGAGTTCAGCAACAACAACAGTCCAAAGCAGGGTCAAACAAGCCGGGGTCAAGGAACGGAGAAGGCAGACAGGCCGGGTCACAGGTAGAATCAGCAGACAGGTTCAGGTTGGGGGTTCAGATAGGAGCTGAGACGGACAGCGCCGCATGCAGGCAGCTGTCCCCTTTAAATAGGGCCACTGGCGCCAAAGCTGCGCCGATCGCGCACGTGCACGGGGCGCGCGCGCCCGCTATTCGTGCACGGGAGCGCGCGCACATGTCCGGCGGGCGCGTGCACGCGCCCGCGGCGTTGCGCCGACGCGCGCGCTGATGCTCACGGGGGCCAGGGTTGCCCAGGTGCCTGCCCACCTTCAGGCTAACGTGCCCAGGGCGGTTAGAGCCCTGACAATACCCTTTCCACTTAATAAGGAACTGGGTTTGATTGCGCCGTCTCCTACAATCTAAAATTGCTTCCACCTCAAATTCCTCTTCGTTGTTGACAATGGCAGGCTTGGGAGGTCCGACACTACGGCCAGCAAAGGGATTTGGGGTCATAGGTTTCAGAAGAGTCACGTGGAAGACTGGGTGGACTTTCAGAGAAGCAGGCAGGTCCAATTCGTAGGTAACATTGTTAATTTTTCTCTTTACAGGTAAGGGACCCAAGAACTTGGGGCCCAGTTTTTTAGAAGGACAGGCCATTTTCAAATTGGTCGTAGACAAACACACTTGGTTGCCTAGTTCCAAGACAAGTTCCCCACGCCTCTTTCCATCAAAAACCTTTTTATAGTGCTCCTGGGACTTGGCCATGGTCTCCTGCAGCAATTTGTTATTGGAAGAAAAGAAGTCCAGGGTTTCAGAAACTGCAGGCACAGTGCATTCAGGTATTGACCTGGGTAGAAAGGATGGGTGAAAGCCGTAGTTGGCGAAGAATGGTGTCTGATTGATGGATGAGTGCAAAGAATTGTTGTACGAGAACTCAGCAACAGGGAGCAGGGAGGCCCAGTCATTCTGAGAGAAAGTGGAGAAACAGCGGAGGTATTGCTCTAAAGTCTGATTGGTTCTCTCAGTTTGACCATTTGTCTGAGGTTGGTACGCAGAGGAGAACGCCAACTCAATTTCTAAGGAACCACAGCGGGCTTTCCAGAACTTGGAGGTGAACTGGACACCACGATCCGATACAATATTCGTTGGGACTCCATGCAATCTTATAACTTCCTTAATGAAAATTTTTGCTGTCTCCATGGCTGAAGGAGTGCCCTTCATGGGCAAGAAGTGTGCCATTTTTGATAACCTGTCTACCACGACAAAGATGGAGGAGAAGCCTTCTGATGGGGGGAGTTCAACGATAAAGTCCATCGAAATCATACTCCAAGGTCTTTTTGGGACCGGTAAAGGTTTTAATAGACCCCAGGCTCTCGTCCGGCTGGTTTTGTTTCGGGCACAGGTACTGCATGAGTCAACATAGTCCTTGCAATCCTTAGTCAGGTGGGTCCACCAGAAGGTGCGTTGTACCAGGTCGGTTGTTTTTAGTGCCCAAAGTGTCCGGCAAGCTTGTGATCATGACACAGCTCTAGTACGTGTACTCTTAGGTCCTCCGGGACCACAATTTTGCCCTTGTGCCAGAACAGACCGTCCTTGGGATGCCCCCGTCTGATGGAGTTTATACTAACAGAGTCCTGTTTAATCCGGGATATGAGATCCCCTTGAAGGAGCAGGAAGTTCCCAGAGGGAAGGATGGTATCGGGAGGTAGGGTATCCTCAGTGTCATGGAACATTCGGGAGAGGGCGTCAGGTTTGACATTCTTGGAGCCGGGCCTGTAGGTTATGTGGAACTGGAATCGTGAGAAGAAAAGTGCCCATCTGGCCTGCCGTGGGTCTTAGTCTCTTGGCTGTTCTCAGGTACTCCAAGTTCTTATGATCAGTGTACACCAGAACAGGATGTGCGGCACCCTCCAGTAAATAACGCCATTCCTCCAACGCCACTTTAATGGCCAGAAGCTCCCGATCTCCCATGTCATAGTTCCTTTCTGATGGTGAAAGTTTACGAGAGAAAAATCCCACTGGGAAAAGGAGAGCCTTGGCACCCTGCCGTTGGGAGAGTACAATCTCGGATGCATCGACTTCCAGGACGAAGGGTAAAGCTGGGTTTGGGTGCTTGAGAATGGTAGCCGAGGTAAATAGCTCCTTGAGCTTCTCAAAGGCCAATTGCGCCTTAGGAGTCCAGCAGAATCGGGTCCCTTGTTTGGTTAGCTCGGTGATGGGAGCGATTTATGGAAGAGAACCCTTTGATGAACTTTCTATAGAAATTGGTGAAGCCAATAAAGCGCTGTACCCATTTTTTGTCTGCGGGTGCAGGCCAGTCCAAGATGGCAGATACCTTCTCGGGATCCATTCTGATGCCATCGGCCGAAATGACTAAGCCCAAGAATTGCACACACTGGATTTCAAATTCGCATTTCTATGGTTTGGCGTAAAGCCCATGTTGTCTCAGACGGGTAAGTACATTTCGGACATGCCTGCGGTGATCGGCCAGTGAGGCGGAAAAAACTAGGATATCGTCCAAGTAGACGATGACATACAGGTCCAGGTAGTCGTGGAAAATGTCGTTGAATAAGTGCTGGAATGTTGCTGGGGCATTGCACAGGCCGAAGGGCATAACAAGGTACCCGTAGTCCCCGAATCGAGTACGAAAAGCCGTCTTCCATTCATCTCCTTTCCGGATGCGGATTAAATTGTAAGCTCCGCGAAGATCCAGCTTTGTAAAGATTGTTGCTGTTCCCAGCCTTTGGAAGAGTTCTGGTACCAGTGGTAGTGGGTATCTGTTTTTAATAGCAATCTTATTTAGTTCCCGGTAGTCGACGCAGGGGTGTAAGGAATTATCCTTCTTCTCGACAAAAAAGATGCCCGCACCGGCCGGGGAAGTAGAAGGGCGAATGAACCCCTTCGCCAGATTCTCGTCTATGTAATCCTTTTAAGGTGCCCAACTCCTGCTCAGTTAACGGGAAGATTCTTCCAAAGGGAACTTCCGCTCCGGGTAGAAGTTCTATTGGGCAGTCATACGGCCTATGTGGGGGGAGAGTCTCTGCCCCCTTCTTGGTAAATACATCTAGAAAATCCTGGTAAGGTTCAGGGATGGATTGGCGGAGCTCGATATCTGAGTCCATACAGAGAAGCGGAGACGACTTGCAAGATGTTCCACATAGACAGTTCCGACGGCAATATTCAGAGAGAAACTGGATTTCACCCGGGGCCCAGTCGATGCTGGGGTTGTGGGCCCGCAACCAGGGCATTCCCAATATGATCGGAAAAAGGGGGGACGAGATGGCATCCAAGCGTAGAAGTTCCTGATGCTGGGAGCCTATGGTGGTTCCGTCTCCTGGGTGACTGGGCCAGAGCTGAGTGTGGAACCATCCGCCAAGTGTACTGCAAGGCCCCGGACCTTGGGTTGAAGAGGAATGCCATGGTTGGTAGCAAAGACTAGGTCGATGAAGCAGCTACATTCTCCAGAATCAACGATGACTGACACCTGGATAGTCCGTCCAGAAAGCTGCAAAACAATAGCAAGAGCCAGATGAGTACCAGTTTTAGGCAAGACAGGTGCACACAAGGAGGAGAGAGGCAGGCACTTACGTGTCTTGTTGGGGCATGTTCTTGCATAATGTCCAGGTTCTCCACAGTACAAGCACAAGTTGTGGGCCCGTCTGCGCATCTTTTCCTCCGGGTAAGGGAAGGACGGAGTAGGCCAATCTGCATGGGCTCCGGGGTTACTGAAACCGGGGGTTGAAGAGGCCGGAGGAACTTGGCTGGGTGGACTGGGCACCCTAGGAAGCATCCAAATAGGGCGAGAGTGCCCAGAAGACCTTTCAGAACGTCTTTCCCTTATACGGCGGTCTATTTGAATAGAGAGGTCGAAGAGCGCATCCAGGGTCTGGGGCACTCCAACGCGGGCCAGCTCATCCTTTAGGGGATCAGATAACCCCATGCGAAATTGGTGGCGCAGAGCAGCGTCATTCCACTCTGTATCAGAGCTCCAGCGGCTAAACTCAACTGCGTAATCTTCTGCTGCTCTGCGACCTTGCTGTAGGGAATGCAGAGCGTCTTCGGCCGTAGCAGTTAGCTGGGGATCCTCATACAGCTGTGACATAGCTGCAAAGAAGCTGTCAAGGGAACCCAGGGACTCATACTTTTGCTCCAAAAGGCGGTGGGCCCAGGTTTGAGGCTCGCCAGTTAGTAGGGAGTTGACGAAGCCCACCTTTGTAGCTTCCAGGGAGAAGGTTCGTGGCTGTAGAGCAAAGTAGAGCTCACAGGCGTTGCGGAAGGCACAGTATTTACTTCGTTCTCCAGAGAACTTTTCAGGCGTGGGTACCCTGGGTTCAGGAGGAAGCATTACTACGGAGGGTGCTTGGGTGAATCCAGCAGACGATGCTCCCTGAGGATTAGAAGATGAGGACAGAGCCTGGACTTGTTCCTCTAACCGAGAATAGCCGTCCTGTAGGCTCTTCACCGCTTGGGTAAGGCCCGCTAGGTGCCTACACAGGTCATCCATGGGGGAGGCCCCCTGCCCGGACTCGGTCATGGCTGCCACCTCCATCGGCGAGATTGACACTTTGCTAGCCCCGTCACCTGGTATGGATTTAAAGGGGAATCCCAACGCCGAAAAAACGGCATGGGGGTCCCCCCCCAGTCCATAGCAGACCCTTATCCGAGCAGGCAACCCGGCCGGTCAGGAAAAGGGGTGGGGACGAGCGAGCGCCCCCACCCCAAAGCACCTTGCCCCATGTTGATGAGGACAAGGGCCTCTTCCCGACAACCCTGGCCGTTGGTTGTCGGGGTCTGCGGGCGGGGGGCTTATCGGAATCCGGGAGCCCCCTTTAATAAGGGGCCCTCCACCCTATGTGAATGAGTATGGGGTACATGGTACCCCTACCCATTCACTTTTACCAAAAAGTGTTAAAAAAAAACACAACAAAGGTTTTTAAAGTACTTTATTAGACAGCTCCAGGGGTCTTCTTCCGACTTCGGGGGTCTCCTTCCGACTTCGGGGGTCTTCTTCCGACTTCGGGGGTCTTGTCGCGCTCTTCGTTTGTTCTGCCGGGCCTCCGCTATCTTCTTGCAGCTCTTTTACTAGCGTTGGCCCGGTCTTCTGGTTCGTCGCCGCCTTCTGCTTCTTCTTCTTCCTTCTTCTCCCGATGTTGACACGACGCTGACAACCCGACCAGGGTTGTCGGGAAGAGGCCCTTGTCCTCATCAACATGGGGACAAGGTGCCTTGGGGTGGGGGGGGGCACTCGTCCCCACCCCCTTTCCTGACTGGTCGGGCTGCGTGCTCGGATAAGGGTCTGCTATGGACTTTGGGGGGGGACCCCCACGTCGTTTTTTTTTGGCGTAGGGATTCCCCTTTAAATCCATACCAGGTGATGGGGCTAGAAAGGTGTCAATCTCGCCGATCGAGGCGGCGACATTGGCTTCCTTCGCTAGTCCTGTCTACCTGGAGTCACGTTCAAAATGAACAGACTTTACTCCGTGTGTGGGCAAGTCCGTTCATTTCAAAAGTCCCGCGGACTAGCACACAGACGGCCGGGTTATCCGCCGGACTGCCGAGTCCAGCGGATAATTTTGAGTCAAGACTTCTTTCTAAGTCCGCCAGACTTTTGGGAAGAAAAAGTCCGCCGGAGCTCACACAAGGGCGGATTGTCCGCCGGATAGTCCGATCGTATGTATGCGGCATAAGCAGACATTAGTTCATTAGTATTTCACCTGGAACTGCACTCTCCAGCTTTAGTAAATAAACCTCAATGTATCTAATTTTGACTGTGGGACATTGCAACAGTCATGTATCTATTCACTGAACCAGGTAGAAAACCTGGAGCTGCATGTGTTTTCTACAAAAACACTGTCATTTTTAATTCTCTATAAATACCATTGGACAGCAAGGAGTTTGATTTATAGATCAAATTTTGTCCAATCACCTCTACATTTCTCTACATTGAGAAATCCTCAATCTGTAAATTCATTACTCTTTTAAGATTCCAACTTCCCCTCTTGATGTTGCTACATGTGTTCTGCTAAAGGATTAGGAACTCTTTTTTTTTTTTTTTTTATTATTATTATTATTTCTCTCAAATGTTCAAACCTTCCTAAGCTTCAATTTTACCAATATACATTAATCTACATAGCTTACTATACCATATATATATATATATACCATTTGTGTGGTCTCAAATTTAATAAAAGATCTTACTGAGCATTTTTTCTGACCGTTACTATCCTCAAAAAATGTACTCCTATGTACCAGATGACAAACTGAACAGTGGGAACACACAGGGGGCGCCTCTAAGTGGAATATTGTAATACAACTTTAATGTAGCAGCCAAATAAACACTCACATTTGCTACAAAAAAGTGTGCTTCTCTAATAACATCAACTAGAGGATCTTCCAGGGCGGTTGCCAGCAGCTACTCGCAGCATCAGAAAGCTCAAAACGAGTGACCGCTCATTAGCTGTAAAGAGAAGACATCCGTAACCACCTTGGAACCAGAAGTGAGGTCACACCCGCAGAATGGTCCTGTTGCCTTGGTAGCGTATTTCGAAGCGCCAATCGGCTCCTTTCTCAAACCACAGAAATTAGCTGATTGGCGCTCCAAAACGCGTTACCAGAGCAAGAGGATCGTGACATAACTTCCGGTTCCACGTGGTTACGGATTTCTTCCCTTTACAGCTAATGAGCAGTCACCCAGCTTAAAATTTCCTGATGCTGCGAATGGCTGCTGGCAACTGATCTGTAACCTGGACGATCCTCTAGTTAATGTTATTAGAGAAGCACACTTTTATGGAACAAATGTGAGTGTTTATTTGGCTGCTCTAGTAAAGTTGTGTTACAATATTGCAGTTAGAGGCGCCCCTCTGTGTGTTCTTTTTTTTTTTTCAGAGATTCTTTCCTGTCTCTGGGAGGAGCTGCCCATACAGTGCTTTTTTCATATACAGTGCCTTGAAAAAGTATTCACACCCCTTGACATTTTCCACATTATGTCATGTTGCAACCAAAAACGTAAATGTATTATATTGGGATTTTATGTGATAGACCAACACAAAGTGTCACATGAATGTGAGGTGGAAGGAAAATGATAAATGTTTTTCAACATTTTTTTTTACAAATAAATATGTAAAAAGTGTTGCAGGCATTTGTATTCAGCCCCCCTGAGTCAATACTTTGTAGAACCACTTTTTACTGCAATTACAGCTGCAAGTCTTTTTGGGGATGTATCTACCAGCTTTGCACATTTAGAGTGTCATTTTTGCCCATTCTTCTTTGCAAAATAGCTCAAGCTCTGTCAGATTGGATGGAGAGACTTTCAAGTCTTGCCACAGATTCTCAATTGTATTTAGGCCTGGACTTTGACTGGGCCATTCTAATACATGAATATGCTTTGATCTAAACCACTCCATTGTAACTCTGGCTGTATGTTTAGGGTTGTTGTCCTGCTGGAAGCCGAACCCTCGCCCCAGTCTCAAGTCTTTTGCAGACTCTAACAGGTTTTCTTCGAAGATTGCCCTGTATTTGGCTCCATCCATCTTCCCATCAACTGTCAGGAAAGCCCCTCCAGCAGGCGTCCCAACATCCCCAGGAGGAGAAGGATCCCTCGGCTCAGAACAGGCCTGCTGCGCCCACACATGTGCAATGGCGCAACTGTCGGCGCGCACGGGAACACGCCCGTGCACGCGCGGCGCCGGACACGCGCGGGAGCGTGCGCGGGAGCGCGCACGCGGCCGCCTTGACGCTGTTTGGCGCCAAGAGCGCTATTTAAGCTGAACCCAGACCCTGTTGCCTTGCTGCCCGATCAACAGCGTTTCCTGTATGTGCTCAGTTTACCTGCAAAACCTGATTCACCTATTCCCTGCTGAAACTTGGCTTGTCTCTGACTCTTCTGACTTCTGCCTGCCCCGATCCCGGTTCTGGACTTTGACTACCCCTTTGAATGCTCCCTTGTACCTGATCTGCCCGTTTGTGTTCGACCCTGCCTGTCTGAGACCTGCCTGCACATTACCTGCTTGCTTCCTGTCTGAGACCCGCCTGCACATTACCTGCTTGCTTCCTGCTGCTGGACTACAGGACACCTCCTTGTGTCTGCTGCACATTACCTGCTTGCTTCCTGCTGCTGGACTACAGGACACCTCCTTGTGTCTGCTGCACATTACCTGCTTGCTTCCTGCTGCTGGACTACAGGACACCTCCTTGTGTCTGCTGCACATTACCTGCTTGCTTCCTGCTGCTGGACTACAGGACACCTCCTTGTGTCTGCTGCACTTTACCTGCTTGCTTCCTGCTGCTGGACTACAGGACACCTCCTTGTGTCTGCTGCACATTACCTGCTTGCTTCCTGCCGCTGGATTACAGGATACCTTCTGGTTCCCGTCTGCACAGATCTCCAGCCCTCTACCCAGCTTACCAGTCAGGCACTTGTGCTCCCCTGTGCTCCCGAGCTCCTGTCTTCCCTATCAGGGGTTCCCGAACCAGGGGCAATACGGGCTCTGCCTTAAGGTACGTGACATCAACTCTGACCAGCTTCCCTGTCCCTGGTGAAGAAAAGCATCCCAACAACATGATGCTGCCACCACCATGTTTCACGATGGGGATGGTGTGTTCAGAGTGATGTGCAGTTAGATTTCTGCCACACATAGAATTTTGCTTTTAGGCCAAAAAGTAAAATTTTGGTCTCATCTGACCAGAGCACCTTCTTCCACATGTTTGCTGTGTCCCCCACATGGCTTCCCGCAAACTGAAAATGGGACTTCTTATGGATTTCTTTCAACAATGGCTTTCTTCTTGCCACTCTTCCATAAAGGCCAGCTTTGTGGAGTACACAACTAGAAGTTGTCCTGTAGACAGATTCACCCACCTGAGCTGTGGATCTCTGCAGCTCCTCCAGAGTTATCATGGGCCTCTTGGCTGCGTTTCAGAAATTGCTTCCTTCTTCAGGGTGGCATCAGTAGATGCAAGCATTCATACTAAAAATGTAAATAGATAAAGTTTAACCACTTCAATACCAGGCACTTTTGCCCCTTCCTGCCCAGGACAATTTTCAGCTTTCAGCGCTGTCACTCTTTGAATGACAATTGCACGGGCATGTACCACTGTATCCAAACAAATTTTACCATGTTCTTCCCACAAATAGAGCTTTCTTTTGGTGGTATTTGATCACCTCTGGGGAAAAAAAAAAAGTTTTTCTTAGTTTTTGTCATAAAATTTTGTTTTCCCCTTTACTGATGGGCACTGATGAGGCGGTACTGATGAGTTGGCACTGATAGGGTGGCACTGATAGGGTGGCACTGATGAGGATGCACTGATATGTAGAATTGATGGGCACTGATAGGCGGCACTGATGGGCACCAATAGGCGGCACTAATATGCAGCACTGATGGGCACCAATAGGCGGCACTAATATGCAGCACTGATGGGCACTGACAGGCGGCTGTGATGGGCACTGACAGGCGGCTGTGATGGGCATTGACAGGAGGCACTAATTGGCACTGATAGGTGGTACTGAATGGCACTGACAGATGGCACTGATGGGCAACACTGATGATGAGGTACTGATGTGTTACTGCTGGGCACTGATTGGCACTGTGATGGGCACTGATTGCCACTGATTGGCACAGTGGTGGGCATTTGAAGGCTTTTTTATTGGGGGAATGCTGGGCACTGATTGGTAGCCTATTTGCACATCTGAGGGGGCTGTGCTGATAATCAATGTGCTGTTTATCAGCACCCCCCCCCCCCCCCTCTGACAGGGAGAGCCACCAATTGGCTCTCCCTGTCAGTGCGAAACAAGGAATGCCACTTCATGGTTTACGCTGTGATTAGCTGTGATTGGTCACAGCTGATCACGTGGTAAGAAGCCTCTGACAGAGGCTTCTTATCACGATTGGAGATGCTGGGTGCCACGATCGCCGCACTGCGCGCCCCCACGAGCGCTCGCCAACATGTTATCCTGCTGAACATCATATGACGCCCAGTCAGGATAGCAGAACCACTTCCCGGCCGTCATTCTGCATACATCGGGCGGGAAGTGGTTAAACAATTACAGCATATCAAAAAAACAGTATGGCCTTTGTCTATTATGGGAACCAAGCCCATACAGACTTACATATTGACCATGAAAAATCGCATATTAGCTACATAGATTTAAAAACAGCCAAGTCCAATCAGGGGTAACCCATGCGCCAAAAAACACTCACCATCACTGGTGCTCAACAGAAGGACGCCCAGCGAGGTCAGAAAACGGAACAAACTCAGCAGGGCTGATATGCAGCAGACAAGGTCCTTAGGTTCTGAGTGGTATGGCTGCTGAGCAAAGAAGCAGGTAGGTATGTAAGTTATATGAAACAACACTTAAGCTGTAAAGCACAAAAAAAATGCTACTTAAAAATATCAAATAATCAGTAGGGAGAATGATTTTACCACTAGCCTGGTGAGGTATGCATCTTAATAGCCAGATGGCCAAAGTAACAATACGTATGTATAACACGATTGCTGCAGTAACATGGATTCTAGGACATGGATGTATAGATATGACTATAAAGATCATGAATGAATATATAGACACAGTAATCAAAAATAAAGATCAATGTCATTATTTTATACCCTAGTATATGTGGTCCTATGCATGACAGATATGCTGGCCATCCAGAGAAAGTCAAAAAGAGAACATCACAGCATTACTCACCAGAAAAAAAACATAGGTTAAAGCATCCCGTGGAAGGTGGTGGAAGCCCCCCTACTGCCGAAGAGCATATGGAGGTGACAGGGCACTCTTGGCTGAGCACCTTAAATACCCATGAGGGGTATTAACCACTCTGTTACACCGCATGGTGCCATTTATTATTTTCCTTTAACTTCACAATTATGTGCCACTTTGTGTTGGTCTATCCCAATAAAATACATTTACCTTTTTGGTTGTAATTTGACAAAATGTGGAAAATTTCAAGGGGTATGAATACTTTTTCAAGGCACTGTACATCTTCCCCTTTGTAGATTCCATATACTTTTATGGACTTTTATTAAATATATTATGAAACATATCCCACTTGTTATTTAAATTAGATTTATTGGGGCTTCTTATGGTAACATGCCAGGGATTGCGCCATATACTTTGCTGTTGTTCAAACTGAACAGTGGTCACATCTTTATGTCCCATTCTGCTTTCCTCTACTTAGCAGTGTTTCTCTAGTTGTAGCAGTGTTCTCACTTCAGTCAATTGGTTCCTCAAAATTGGGGCTGTTCAGGCAGTAATTGAGAGGGAGGGGTGCATACCTTCATAATCTCATCTCATAAATTCCTATACCTTTTTAATAGCTCCTATGACTGTGCCCAGTGGGAATTATATTGTGCAAATACTTAAACTTTGTTTTCCTCTTTCTTCTCCTTCTTGTAACTTAATAAACTTTCTCTTGTATAGTTTTTCTAGTGCCGTGTGATCTAATAGTGTTATGGTTGTAACTCCTTTCCTTGAATTTCTGTTTTAGGTCACAAACCTCTTTTTCAAATCACATTTGGTCTGTACAATTTTAATGTACATCTTGGAATTGACCGAAACCCCCTGAACAGTTGAAAGGGGATAATGGCTGGTCGTGTGGCGAGGAGCGTTTTCTGCTGTTGCCTAATGAAAGGTGGAGGTCGTAATTATCAACCTTTTCTTTTTTATCCTAAGATCCAAAAACTCCATCTCTGACTTAAGTTTTTAAATTAGAATCCATTTTTCTTTTTTTATATTTAAATTAATTACAAAATTCAGTTCACTACCCCTCCACATGACCAGCACATCATCAATATACTTGAGCTGTTGGGCTAGCTGTGCCCCAAACTCACACATGTCCCTCAGCATACCTTCCTACCAATAAGTAAAGGCATGCATAAGCAGATGTGCACAAGGCTCCCATGGATACTCCTATTTGTCTGTAGAACTTACCCACAATTGAAATTAATTATTTTCCAATACTAATTTAAGAAGATCTCACTACACCACATATAACACTGCATTTGGTTTATATGGTTGTAAAAAAAATATTCCACAGCCTGATGGCTAACTTTATAAAGAATTTCTAAAATAATTAACCAATTTAAACCAGAAAATATTCCCGCTCCAATTAAAGTGGATGTAAACCCAAATTTGTTTTTTAAATTAAGGCTTGCAACCTTGTACAGTATAGGATTTCATGTCATCTGTGCCCAGTCTTGGCACGAAAAAGTTAATCCAGCTCTGAGCAGTCCTCGTATCTATTTTTTATTGAGATAAAAACTGACACAGAGAAATAGGAGTTAGTTCTTCACCCTTGCTGTGAGTGACAGGTGATTTACATATCTCGTGCGTGAGCATGAGAGAGGCATTCTGTGTACTTCAGATTCCCTCCACCTTTCTTCTCCAGCTCTCCCAGGATTGACTGCTCCATACCTCAGCATGACTGGGCATGCTGAAGTCATGTGGTGACTTTTCTGGGTTTTGACTGGATGTTGGTGATCATAGCAGAAGTTCAATGCAAGAAATACCCAGGAGAAAATGCATGTTGACAAGGGGAGTGTAGAGGTGGGCGGGGAGTCTACTGACATCACGACTCCACCCACCGAGCTCCAGGCAACAGACCCACCCACAGAATCTGCAGTTTTTTTGGGTCTCATAACAGACAGAGGGGAGACATTTGACAGGTAAGGATACATGCAGGAGGCATGTATATCCTTATAGATAACCACTATGGAAGTAGTTTAAAAAGGATGAGAGTGGGTTTACATCCACTTTAAGTCTAGTTTAACACTTTCAGAATATCTTTACTGTCCTGAACAGAGGCTTGAAGACAGGCTACAAAATCATTACGCATTCTAACTACATACTCTTTCACTCTATGGGTGGAAGTACATATTGCCAAAAGTATTGGGTGACAAAGAGGAGCATCTTTATTTTTATGTAATATTGGGAACACATAAAATATACCTATGTTATAGTCCTACACCCTCATGTACTCATTTTTCTTTTTGAGTATTGCCCTCCACATACACCCAATCTAACATTTGGTTAAGTGGACAGACTACCTCTAAAAATGTGTTTTTCCTAATCTTCTAACATTTTCCATTAGTGCGTTGACTTTCAATTTCTTTTACATAATTCTCTGTAAGAAGAACAAATTTCCCCAATCTTATCGCTAGGTTTTATAATGATCTTCCTGTTTTTATTTGCAATTAATTCCCTCTTTCTGTCCTTTCTCTCCTTCTTCATAACATTGTTTCTTGATGCCATCATCCCATCAGTCTTCGTTAGTTTTTTGGAGAACACTTCCAAACATATAGAAATGTTTTAATTTAAACAAAAATGTGCCATTTAACCCAATCATTTAACAGAGAAATGTAATTAATTGAAATGGGGGTAAGGTTAACTGTAAAACTGTTAATCTTAACTGTTAATGTAAATATCATCTTTTCTTGTTATATGTTCTTGCCTTGCCTCTACATGTAGTTCTTCTTAAGGGCATGCATCACATGCATCTTCAAACTCCCTTTTCTTTTACCATTATCTAAATCATTGCTGTCAACACCCGACACCCGACACATCACTAAGGCCAGCCATACACGGAGCAAATTTCTTTCCTGCAACCAGGGGTTGCAGGAAAAAAGACAGTGCTGATGCGGAAATCCCTCCTGCTGGGCCATTGTCTTCTCCCTGCGGGCGGGAAGCCATCCCTGTTGGGAGAAGACAGTGATTATTGCTAGCGGCTATAGCAGCTGCTAGCAATAATCGCAGGTAAAACCCGGCATGCTGGTTGTACCCAAGTTGATTGAGCCATCAACTTGGTACATTCAGCATGCACATACATGGTTCGAAACGTGTATGGCCTGCCTAACTGAATCTCCAAATTCTCTTCTGCTTCAAGGTCTACCACTCCCCATGCTGCCTGTTTAATCAAATATTTTATCCCTCCTAAAGTCTAATTTGTCGCATCAATACTTAGATTTTCTTTTACAAGGATTTTATTGAGAGTAAAACAGCGTACAATGACAGTGAGTTCAGTGCTCCAGTTTAAAGGCATGGAGAAATAAAGCACAAGGGAACGATAGTATTATACAAGCCGAGAAACATCCGTTTGGTTAAGTTGGACAATATCGAAATCCGAGAACATGTATAGTTGACATGCATTGGGTACCAGTGTGACAGTCATGCAATGAGTTGTGCCAGTACAAAACTGTATTATAGGGCATTGCAGCCCCCTTTAAAAACAAGTTGATAAGTTATACAGATAGCTCTTCCAATGCAGGGGGTTCTCACCATCACTGCAAAGACATAACATTCAGCCTCCTCCTGGTTCTCTTGTGGCAGTTTTACTGCTTCGAGTACCTCTGCAGGGTCTCCCAGACCATCAAACACCTGCCAGGGTTATGTGCAGATTCTGTACTTTAGCTCTGCATCTTTCCTTGCAGCTCCCTAGCTGCGTTTGTCCTTCCTGGAATTTTTCTACAGCTTCCTAACTGCTCCCATCCCACATGGACTTCATCTCTGGCTTGGGCCTTCCTCTGTTCCAATCTGACCTTGATGCACGGCAGCATCTCATATGGTTCCTTTCACACACTCTGACCTCCCTGACTTTGGTGTGCTTGCTTCCCTCAAAATCTGTCCTAAACCACCAATCTGATTTCTTGGCCATTTTTCAGAGAATATGAATGATAACACAAAAAAATTTCTTTCACTCATGGTTAGTGTTTGGTTGAAGTCATTTATTATCAATCAACTGTGTTTACTCTTTTTAAATCATAATCACAACAGAAACTACCCAAATGTTAGCCAATGACAGGTCGACTTGGCCTTGTGTTTTGGATCATTGTCATGTTGGAATGTCCAAGTACATCCCATGAGCAGCTTCCTGGCCGATGAATGCAAATGTTCCTCCGGTATTTTTTGATAACATACTGCATTCATCTTGCCATCAATTTTGACCAAATTTCCTGTGCCTTTGTAGCTCACACATCCCCAAAACATCAGTGATCCACCTCCAGGTTTCACAGTGGGAACGGTGTACCTTTCATCATAGGCCTTGTTGACTCCTCTCCAAATGTAGCATTTATGGTTGCGGCCAAAAAGCTAAATTTTGGTCTCATCACTCCAAATGGCTGTGCCAGCAAGTTTGAGGCTTGTCTCTGTGCTGTTTGGCGTATTGTAAGCGGGATACTTTGTGGCACTTGCTTAGTAATGGCTTTCGTCTGGCGACTCGACCATGCAGCCCATCTTTTTTCGAGTGCCTCCTTATTGTGCATCTTGAAACAGCCACACCACATGTTTTCAGAGAGTCCTGTATTTCTTTCTTTTTTTTTATTTCTTTTTTATTTCAGGAAAAAGGTCCACAGGGACTGCAACAACAAAAACAGTACAGCGAACATAGTATGGGTACAGAGTAGAGGAACAATTACAAGGAAAAAACATTTGCTTATTGAAATACTATCATTGCCCTGTGTGACTGAATGTTGGGGGATACCCTTAATATGAATGTGATATCTAGTGGGCTCTGTAGTCGTATTCCTCTTCGTCTACAGGGTTCCAATCGTGTTCCTGACTGCGGTAGGTCTGCTAACTGTGACTCCCTGAACCTTCCTCCTGTCTTTTTCTAATAGAATGCAGGTGGAGGTGAAGGAAGAAAGGAGGAAACTGGGCATTGCCCTAATATATAGGGAAAGGGAGAGAAAGGAAGTATATGATAGAAAAAAAAAAAAAGAAAGGGAAGAGGGAGGGGTGTGTGGGGGGTTTCACGAACATGGATCTAGATATTCATATATTGAGTATCTTTATCCGCGAGGTTCGTTGCTGTATATATTTGCCTGATTGTGAACGGGATTATTAAGTTAGTGGGACTCCTCTGAGAGCTTGTCCCTCTTCTGAATATTTAAACATGTTCCATAACTGCCATGTCTTAGAGTATGCATCTTCTCTGTCTTGGCCTGTAAGAATGAGGTCTTCCATTTTATTAATGTCCTAAATTTCCATAGGTCAATAGTCAGTGGGTGGGGCGATTTCCAGTTAAGTGGAATGCAGGCCTTGGCTGCGTCTAAAAGATGTCTTATTACTGACTTTCTATATATGTGTATGGGGGTGTCAGTTGCGTGTAGTAGAAAGTAAGCTGGATCATCTGGTACCGTATGGTCTGTGAATTTTTTTATTACTCGGCGTACCTCTCCCCATAAATTCTGTAGTTTGGGGCAGGACCAGATAATATGAAGCAGGGAACCTGTTTCTCTTTGGCATCGCCAGCATAGGTCCGATGTTGTCGGGAAGAGCTTGTTCAATAGAACCAGGGTTCTATACCAGCGGGTTAGAATTTTGTAATTGGTCTCCTGAATCTTGGTACAGATTGAGGACTTGTGTGTGAATGTGATGATTTGTTGTTTTTTTTGGGGGGTAAAATGGCAATTTAGGTCTCTTTCCCATTTGTCTAAGCTCAGAAGTTGGTAGTCCTCCGGTGGTGTTATCAGTAAATTATATGTAACAGAAAGTGTATGTAAAATAATACCCGTTTGCATACACAGATCCTCTACCATTGTGAGGGGTTGGTCTGTAGTGTGGGGTGGTTCTATGGTGTTTAGGAAGTGCCCAAGTTGGAGCGCTCTTAGAAAGTCTAGTCGGTAAGGGCCTGCCGGGTCGGCTAGTTCTGCGATTGTTTTCCATCGTCCCGCACTGCTAAAATGTGACGCTTGGTATAATCCCGATTCTCTCAGGGCAGCGAATTTCGCATCACGCATATCCGGTTCAAAGTGGGGGTTAACCAGTATAGGACGTAGTGGGGAGTTGCGGGAGGACATGAAAGTCTAGGATAGTAGCTGTGTGCATATTTTAATGGTATTACCTATCAGTGGTTGGTGTTTGACGCTCAGAGATATTGCTTCGTGGCACCATGGAGCTCTATTTAGAGGGGTTTCACTCTGCGCCTGCTCTATTTGTGGCCAGAGTTTTGTTTCTTTATGTCGGCACCAGTCAACTAGTCTGCTTAAATGTATGGCATGATAGTATGTTCGGATTTCAGGCATTGCTAGACCTCCATATTGTTTTGGAAGAGAGAGAATCTTATGCAGTCTGGGCATGGGCGTCCGCAGAACTTTTTTCAGGGGGGGGCATAATTTTAGGGTCACCCATGCACCGCTCCTTTTCGACAATGTCATTATCACATTATTATGGTCAGAGTCTGCAGACGTATTACAGTCCCTAGGATAAGTAATGGGTAATGACCAACAGGCTCTCTTACCAGACCCAGCGAAACTACAGCAGTGATCACTCTGGCTGGTCGATCGTTCACTCTGGGTTCCCCGGGGGCGACACTGGTCAGTAGTGTAGCATGTGTGTACCCTCGTAGTGGCTCAGTCTTTCTCTCTCTGGTGGTTCTGGCCAGTGTGGCTCTCTCTCTGGTGGTGCTGGACAGCATGGCTCTCTTTTGTGGCCCTGGCAGGCTCTCTCTCTGGCTTCTGCCCAGCACACTCCTCGTCCTGTAGAACTCTCTCCCTCAGCTTCTTTCTAGGCTACAGTCTCTCAATCTCTCTCTTGATCGAGCTGTAGTCTCCTCCCTGTGGAAAATGGAGCCGCCAATCTTTTGGGACTACCTGTCCCATGAAGCTTGCCTCTCCTAGTCGCCTTTAATTGGCCCTCAGTTATGGCCAATAGGGAAGGAACGGAGCAGGGCAGGAAGCTGGGTGGAGAACCTGGTGAGAGCTGCCGTCTCTTCTCCCTGACAGAAGAATGGGTGGGGCGAGGGGGGGAAACCTCTGATAGCCCGCAGCTCGCCATTCTTCCGTCACAGCACCGCCAAGTTCTCTGCTGGACTGAGCAGGGAAAAGAGCCCAAAGTCACACTACACTTGACAGCACCTTAATGGTGTCACCCCACTGGTGGGTGGCACCCGGGTGCGGCACCTCGATAGAGACACAACTGTGCTGAATTTTAGATCCGAACCCTGATTCCAGGGGGGGGCACTTGACCCCCCTTGCCCCTACCTGCGGACGCCCATGAGTCTGGGTTTTTTCCCTGCCCATAGAAATTTTATGAAAGCTGTTCGTACTTGTTTAAAATAGTCTGGAGGTATATGTATGGGGAGAGCTTGCATGAGGTATAGGAATTTGGGTAGGGTCGTCATTTTGAGGATGTTACAGCGACCGAACCAAGAGTGTAGGCCGTTGTTCCATTGGTTAAGTCGTTTTTGGACATTTTTAAGGAGAGGTGGGAAGTTAAGACTGAATAACTGGGAGAATTTCGGGGGAATGTAGGTTCCTAGATACTTCAAGACTGTATCAGTCCATTTCAAATTAAAGCTAGCTCGAAGTTGTGTTAGTAGTGGTTGTGATATTCCTATCCCCATTGCCTCTGATTTGTTAAAATTAATTTTCAAATTTGAAAGTTTCCCGTAAGTATGGAATTCGTTCATTAAATTAGGGAGGGAAATAGTCGGGTTCGTCAACGAGAACATTAGGTCATCTGCGTAAGCCGATACTTTATAGTGCGAATTATCAACTTCTATGCCGGAGATGTCTGGATTTAGTCTCACATGGCATAAAAAAGGTTCTAGCATCAAGGCAAAAAGTAAGGGTGAGAGTGGGCATCCCTGCCTGGTCCCGTTATTAATCTGAAAAGAGTCGGAGATCACCCCATTTGTTCTGACTTTGGCTGTCGGATTAGAGTATGCTGCAGTAATCCAATTTAACATCTTATTGCCTATTCCTATATGTTCCAACGTCGCAAGCATGAATTGCCAGCTCACTCGGTCAAACGCTTTCTCAGCGTCAAATCCGATGAAAACGCTTGGTGTTTTTTTATTATTAATTAAATTAAGTAGATTAAGAACTTTGGTGGTGTTGTCTCTGGCTTCTCTGGTAGGCACAAAGCCAACCTGGTCCATATGAATTAGATAGGGGAGGTGTTGTTGCAACCGGGATGCTATGACCTTGGTAAAGAGCTTGAGGACTGTATTTAATAGGGAGATTGGGCGGTAGCTGCCGCATTGGGATGGGTCTTTTCCTTCTTTCGCTATTACAGTGGTGGCAGCCTAGAGAAGGGAAAAGGGATTTGTAGTATGTAGTGGTAAGACTATCTGGGCCTGCTGCTTTCCCCGGTTTAGCGCTGCTTAGGGCAGATTGGAGTTCTGTTATGCCCCGTACACACGATCGGAAATTCCGACCACAAAATCCGTCAGATTTTTTCCGACGGATTTTGTCCGACACTGGTGTTGCATACACACGGTCGGACAAAGTTGTCAGAAAATCCGATCATCCTGAACGTGGTGACGTTCGTTGCAAACGACGGGACTACGTAGAGGCTAGTAGCCAATAGCTTTGGTCTTGTAATGTGATCTGAGCATGCGTGGCACTTTGTCCGTCGGAATTCGCTACACACGATCGGAAAAAGTCTGATAGGACTTTGTTGTCGGAAGATTTGAGAGCAGGAGATAAAAGTCCGATGGAGCCTACACACGGTCGGAATTTCCGACAACATTGTCCGATAGGACATTTTCCGTCAGAAAATCTGACCGTGTGTATGGGGCATTAGAGTGATGGGTTCTTCTAATATACCTTTAGTCTCTGCTGATAGGGTTGGCATGAGGGAGGAAGTAATATAATCTGATGTTTCTTCGCGGGTTGGTGTCGTAGCATTTATATTGTAGAGGTTTTTGTAGAATGATCTGAATTCCTGTGTGATATGTTGGGGCATGGTTATTTTCTGTCCTCTAGGGGTTGTCAGGTGTGGTATATAAGATGCTAGTCTTTGTGTACGTAGGGACCGAGCCAGAAGCCTTCTGCATTTGCCTCCAGACTCATATATTTTTTTCCTGCAAATTTGCAGGGCTGCTTTGGCTTTGAAGTGCATTAGATCTGTGATCTGAGTGCGGGTGGCATCGAGCTCAGCCCCCACGTGTCTGAATGGGGTCAGTTTGTGTTTTGTCTCTAGTGTCTGTAGCTTCTGAAGTAGATCGTTCAGTTGTGCCGTCCTTTGTCGCTTAAGGCGGGAGCCATGTTTAATTAGGACAACCCGGATCACGGCCTTGTGTGCTTCCCAAACTATCCCTGGGTTACTGTCTGGGGTACTGTTGATCTCAAAATATTGTCCTATCTCTTTAACTACATCTGTCATGACTTCTGGGTCTCTCAATAGGCTTTCGTTCAGTCGCCATGGTTTTCTCTGTGCTTTATGTATGTCAGAAATGGCATATTGCAGGGTTATCGGGGCATGATCTGACCAGGTGATTGACTCTATAGTGGTGGCTTTAATCGCTTGTATATGTCTGTGGGGGATCAAGAAATAGTCAATGCGTGAGTACGACTGGTGAGGTCTGGAAAAGAATGTATAGTCCTTTTCCCCAGGATGGAAGAGTCGCCAGGCATCTATCAGTTGTGCAGCATGAAGTGCGTTTCCTGTAGGAGGACGATGTCTGCTTTCATGCGTTGCATGTCTGAAGTAGCATGCGCCTCTTTTCCAGTGTGTTCAGGCCTTTTGTGTTCAATGAGACTATATTAATAATATCCATGTTCGTGAGATTAGGGGGGGTGAGGGAAAGAAGAGAAAGGGGGGGGTGGGGGGGGTAAGAGGGGGAACAGGTGGGAAGATAGAACTGTAACGTGGGAGATTAAACCCACGAGAGCAGAGAAAAGATTTAGGAGGCCGTCACAAGAGGGTGCGGCTGCAAAAAGAAAAAACTAACGTAGCAAAAAAAGCTAAGACGCTCTCCAGGCAGTACCTGGGTATAGAGCGTGGCCCTATGTGGGTCGGTGGGTGGAAGAGTCCTGTATTTCACCTGAAGTTATTTGTGGGTTTTTCTTTGCATCCCGAACAATTTTCCTGGCAGTTGTGGCTAAAATTTTAGTCGGTCTACCCGACCGTGGTTTGGTTTCAACAAAACCCCTCATTTTCCACTTCTTGATTAGTTTGAACACTGCTGATTGGCATTCTCAATTCCTTGGATATATTTTTATATCCCTTTTCCTGTTTTATACAGTTCAACTACCTTTTCCCACAGATCCTTTGACAATTCTTTTGCTTTCCCCATGACTCAGAATTCAGAAACTACAGTGCAGCACTGGATAAGAAAAAGGGTCTGTCACGAGTCCAGAAACTCATTGACCTTTTATGCACACACACTAATTACAAGCAATCGGGTGAGGATGGTTACCTTTTAATAGCCATTCAAACCCCTTTGTGTCAACTTGTGTGCATATTATCGGGCCAAAATCACCTTTTTAAACTTTTGATCAGGGTCATTTGGGTAGTTTCTGTTGCCATTATGATTTAAAAAGAGTAAACACAGTTAATTGATAATACATGGCTTCAGCCAAACACTAACCGTGAGTGAAAAAAGTTTGTGTTTTTGTTCATATTCTCTGAAAAATGGCCAAGAAATCATACATTTTGCCAGGGTATGTAAACTTATAAGCACAACTGTGTGTGTGTGTGTGTGTGTGTATGTATATATATATATAGATATAGATAGAGTGCCTTGAAAAAGTATTCATACCCCTTGAAATTTTCTCATGTTACAATCAAAAACGTAAATGTATTTTATTGGGATTTATGTGATAGACCAACACAAAGTGGCACATAATTGTGAAGTGGAAGGAAAATGATAAATGGTTTTCCAAATTGTTTCACAAATATGTGAAAAGTGTGGCTACATTTGTATTCAGTATTCCCCTGAGTTAATACTTTGTAGAACCACCTTTTGCTGCAATTACAGCTGCAAGTCCTTTTGGGGATGTCTCTACCAGCTTTGCACATCTAGAGTAATATTTTTGCCCATTCTTCTTTACAAAATAGCTTGAGCTCTGTCAGATTGGATGGAGAGCTACTGTGAACAGCAGTTTTCAAGTCTTGCCACAGATTCTCAATTGGATTTAGGTCTGGACTTTGATTGGGCCATTCTAACACATGAATATGCTTTGATCTAAACCATTTTATTTTGTAGCTGTGGCTGTATGTTAAGGGTTGTTGTCCTGCTGGAAGGTGAACCTATGCCCCAGTCTCAAGTCTTTTGTAGACTCGAACAGGTTTTCTTCTAAGATTGCCCTGTATTTGGGCTTCATCCATCTTCCCATCAACTCTGACCAGCTTCCCTGTCCCTGCTGAAGAAAAGCATCCCCACAACATGATGCTGCCACCACCATGTTTCACCGTGGGGATGGTGTGTTCAGGGTGATGTGCAGTGTTTAGTTTTCCGACACACATAGCGTTTTGCTTTTAGTCCAAAAAGTTCAATTTTGGCCTCATCTGACCAGAGCACCTTCTTCCACATGTTTGCTGTGTCCCCAACATGGCTTCTTGCAAACTGCAAATGGGACTTCTTATGGCTTTCTTTCAGCAATGGCTTTCTTCATGCCACTCTTCCATAAAGGCCAGATTTGCAGAGTGCACGACTAATAGTTGTCCCATGGACAGATTCTCCCACCTGAGCTGTGGATCTTTGCAGCTTCTCCAGAGTTACCTCTTGCCTGCTTCTCTGATTAATGCTCTCCTTGCCCGGCCTGTCAGTTTAGGTGGATGGCCATGTCTTGGTAGGTTTGCAGGTGTGTCATTCTCTTTCCATTTTCCAATGATGGATTGAACAGTGCTCTGTGAGATGTTTAAAGCTTGGGATATTGTTTTTATAACCTAACCCTGCTTTAAACTTCTCCACAACCTTATTCCTGACCTGTCTGGTGTTTTCCTTGGCCTTCACGATGTTGTTTGTTTACTAAGGTTCACTAACAAACCTCTGAGGGCTTCCAGAACAGCTGTATTTATACTGAGATTAAATTACACACAGGTGGACTCTATTTACTAATTAGGTAACTTCTTAAGGCAATTGGTTCCACTAGATTTTAGTTAGGGGTATCAGAGTAAAGGGAGCCGAATACAAGTGCATGCCACACTTTTCACATATTTATTTGTAAAAAAAAAAAATTTAAAACCATTTATCATTTTCCTTCCACTTTACAATTATGTGCCACTTTGTGTTGGTCTATCACATAAAATCACAATAAATACATTTACCTTTTTGGTTGTAACATGACAAAATGTGGAAAATTTCAAGGGGTGTGAATACTTTTTCAAGGCACTCTATACAATAGGCAGACTCTTTTTACACAAACAGTGTGCTTGTTCACTACTCCTCCTCTGGTACTTCAGCGAATGGCTCTGACCTGTCCAACAGTGCTCTAGAGTGCATCTCATGCCCCAAATCGGTAGGAAGCAACCCAGCACACTGTGAGTCAACATTCAACATGGGTTTACACACTTTCCCATCAGTTACCATCACTGTTATTTCCTGTCAGAGTGTCTCCGGGTACCTTAATCTGCACCTTTTTGCAGGTAATGGACAGAATTTCAGCTACTGCCACGTAGGTTTGGGCCCTTCCTTCACATGAGGTCTAGCAGGTGACATAGTATACGCACCATGTACCAACCACTGCTCAGCTGCACCTCAGACCACGCCAGCAGGAATGCATCCCATCACACGGAGAGACTTCCACCTCATAGGTAACTGACACAACTTGCAGCTCCCCTTGAGCACTGCCAAACGCAGGTGTCATACTCATCCTCTCATTTTCAGCAACACTGAGATTCTCCAAGATATTATCCAGTACACTGTCATTCTGATACTTAACATTACCCATCTGTTTTGCTTTGGACAAAACCTCTGCCATGTACGCACCCTTATCCGATCCTTCTGACTGGAGGTGATTAACTTCTACAACAGCCAACGCACCCGTGACTACAGGCTCTGCAGACTCTCTTTACCACAGCAGCAATAGTGTCTACCTCACTATTCTTTCCACCATGCTAATACCTTTATGGCCAGACTATCCCAGTCTATCCTGTCTGTGCTCCAGTCATCAGCACTCCGTAGCACTGCTCTAGCTGCCCAAGGAGACACAGGCAGAGGGGCTCAACACCATATGACACACTAGACTTGTTAATAATACATTTCTCAACATTATCATTATCAACATTCCTGTCTTGTATAGACTGCCTTAGCACATTAGCAGTTTGAGACTGTCGGATACTTAGTACATCACTTCTCACCTCATGTAAAACACAGGTACCGTGATAGTCCGTTAGGTTGGCTAAAAACCCCCCTTCTTTCGTTTTTTATTCATGTAAAACACACTCGCTCGTCAGGGCAGCTCGTCAGGGCAGCCACACAGTTGTCCTGGGAAACCCCAACATCAGGTACCCTGAGCACCTGTGAGGTCTCCAGAGACATTTTTAAATCTTTCCGACGGACTCGAGTCCGGTCGAAAAATCTGTTTGTCTGTATGCTATTACGACGAATGAAAACCGACGCTAGGGCAGCTATTGGCTACTGGCTATGAACTTCCTTATTCTAGTCTGGGCGTACATCATCACGGTCGAACCCGTCAGACTTTTTGGTGTGATTGTGTGTAGACAAGTCCGATTTGATGGAAGTCCGTCAAAGTCTGACAGAATTCAGTCCGTCAAAGTCCGGTCGTGTGTACACGGCATAAGAGAACTTTGAGATATAGTTGTTGGACCATTAATAGATCTTTTTAATCAATCTCTTCTAACAAGAGAAGTTCCTCATGACTGGTATACACTGATTTTGTACCCATCCACAAGGACAGCAAGGTAGAAGATGACAATTACAGGCCAGTGAGTTTAACATCAGTTGTAGTCAAGTTAATGGAGTCAAAAGAAGGATAATTGATCACTTAAAAATATACAACTTGCTGGACCCTAAACAGCATGTCTTTACTGAGGGCAGATCATGTCAGACTAATCTGAATTTTTTTTTACTATATTACCAATGTTTTGGACCAGGGTGGTGCTGTGGACATATCCTATCTTGATTTCAGCAAAACATTTGATACAGTTCCACATAATGATCAAATACATAAGTTGTACAAGCTAGTACTTAACCCTTGGGTGGTTCAGTGGATATGCAGTTGGCTAAAGGATAGATACCAGAGTGTGGTTGTAAATGGGGTTCACACAGAACGGAGACCAGTAAGACTAGTGGTGTACCACAAGGCTCTGTACTGGGTCCTGTTCTATTTAATCTATATGTAAGTGATATAACTAAAGGTTTGTTGGGCAAGGTATGTCTTTTTACTGATGACACAAAGGTGTGTAATAGGGTTGATATCCTTGAATGTGTCTGTAACATGGAACATGATTTGGTATTGCTGGCTGGAAGATTGGTCAAAGCAGTGGAGACTGCAGTTCAGTGTTGAAGGTCGTATGAAGACAGCTGCACAGAATTGGCCTTCGTTGCCAGTGATGCCTTGCTTTCATTTTTCCATTGCTCCAGTGTGGCCAAATGCAACTTGCACCAGTCTGGGGCTTGTTCTGTCAGTAACAACCCCTCCAGCCACAGAGTTCTGTCTCTCATCTCAGCAAATTTTGCTTCCTTTTTGCGTTTTGACTGCCCCATCTCTGCAGTCAGGCACACAACACTTTTTAACAGTTCATTTTAACTCAGGAAAATATAGTGTACTGTCTCTTTAAGACTTGCAAGCAATACACATCTCCATGCAGACTTCATAGTAATCACAGTAATTCTGGTCTGCGAAGATCTGGAGCCATTTGTGCTGCCCGCATCCTCCACCATATGTAAAATTGGGGTGATTAAACTCAATCAGTAGTAGAGCTGCACGATTCTGGAAAAAATGAGAATCATTGCTAAGAAAATTGCTTAAAATAAAGATCACGATTCTCAAACCTTATTTATTTTAAAAATGCACAACAAATTGAAAGAAATGTAATGAAAAGCAATGTAATGTGAAATAAAGAAATTACCATTACATTCAAAAAAACATTCAGGTATTATGTCAGATAAACCGATTTAAAGATTCTTAGCTAGAAACACGAGTCTATCAACATTTTGCGGCTTCAGTGCAGAACGGCGACAAGAGACAATGTTGCCCCCTGTGCTAAAAATCCTTTCAGAAGGGGAACTGGTTGCAGGAATGCAAATATATTTTCTGGCCAGTGCAGGCAATCTCGGATACTGCTTCTTGTGAGCCTTCCACCAGGCTAATGGATCATCTTTACTGTCAGTGTTGCCTAAGAACAGGTAAGACTGTAGCTCCAAGGCCAAGCTGACGGAATGTTGTTGCTGTGAGCCTGAGGCTGGATCTGGTGGCCCTTCATTTCTTTGTGCTGCTTTGAAAAAGCTACCCAAGGTCTTTCAAGTCGTCTTTGCAGGACTGCTACTACTACTAGTAGTAGTTGTAGGGAGACTTTCCTTAACTGTTGTTAACTTTGACATCTCATCTTTTAGTCTGTTCTGAACAGCAGTTTGGTTATCCTCATTGACATAAGTCATCTTAAACCTGGGATCAAGGGTTGTGGCTATGTCGAGGAGGTCTTGTGTTCTTTGGTCATGATATTTATCCTCCAGATACCCCATGATCTTTGATTTCATTGTGCAAATAAGATTAGTCATCTTCCTTAACAGCCAAAACAGAAGACTGAAAAAGGTGGAGAGCAGGTTTCACAGAAGAGACACTGACATACTGCTCTCCTGAAAGAGGATCTGTGAAGTCTGCCAGTGGGGTGATGTCAGAAACCATGAATCAGACTGAGACAGAAGTACAGTTAAATTACACTTGTTTAATAATAATAATAAAAAAGGTAAACAGAGTAAACGTAGTCAAAACATAGCCAGAGTTCAGGAACCCGAACAGATAGTCAGACAAGCCAAAACGTCAGGGAGCCATAGAACAGCATAGAAGAACAGCAAGCAGGATCTGGAGCCAGAAGGAATGTCAGCCAAGAAAGTCTTTAACAGGAACATGGGAGAGTGTCTCTAGCCGCTTCCCGACGGCCTCACGCCGATATACGTCAGCAGAATGGCACAGCTAGGCAAAACCACGTACAGGTACGTGGCCCTTTAAAAGCCTAGCCGTGGGTCGCACGTGCGCCACCGGCGGCGCGCTCGCGACCCGGTCAGCAGCTCCGTGACGACAGCCGCGGGACCAGCAAACCCGATCGCCGCTGGTGTCCCGCGATTGGGTCACAGAGCTGAAGAACGGGGAGAGGTCTGTGTAAACAAACCTCTCCCCGCGCTTCCTACTCTGCCTGTCATTGATCGGCTGTTCCCTATCATCGGGAAAGCCAATCAATGATGTCAGATGTCAACCCCGCCCCTAATGTAAAAAAAAACACACGTCACACACCATAACCCCTCCCCGCCCCCTAGTGGTTAACTCTTTCACTGCTAGTGTAATTTATACAGGAATCAATGCATTTAAATAGCATTGATTGCTGTATAAATGACAATGGTCCCAAAAATGTGTCAAAAATGTCTGATGTGTCCGCCATAATGTCGCAGTCACAATAAAAATAGCTGATCGCCGCCATTACTAGTAAAAAAAAATATTAAAGCGTTAGTAAAGCCGCTGAACTTTTTTTTTTTTTTTTTACACCTGTAAAGGAAAGGGCATAATGAGCTAGTGTGCACCGCATACTAGCTCATTATGAAATACTTACCTTAGAACGAAGCGTCGGTAACTTACCTGGTCCACGCCGAGGTCGCTGACATGTTGTCTCGGCGTGTCTTCCGGGTATCGCGGCTCCAGCGCTGTAAGTGGCTGGAGCCGCGATGTCGTCACTCCCGCGCATGCGCACGGGAGACTTCTTCCCGGCAGGGTTCGGATTCTGCCGGCCCTTCAGGCGCATTGCACGGGGAATATCTCCTAAACCGTACAGGTTTAGGAGATATTTTTTTTACCTACAGGTAAGCCTTATTATAGGCTTACCTGTAGGTAAAAGTTTGATTTTTGACTTTACTTCCACTTTAATAAAAATGCTATAAAACTATCCCCTATTTTGTAAACGCTATAACTTTTGCGCAAACCAATCAATAATCGCTAATTGCGATTTTTTTTTTACCAAAAATATGTAGAAGAATACGTATCGGCCTAAACTGAGGAAAAAAAATGTTTTTTATATATTTTTTGGGGATATTTATTATAGCAAAAAGTAAAAAATATAGCATTTTTTCAAAATTGTCGCTCTATTTTTGTTTATAGCGCAAAAAATAAAAACCGCAGGGGCGATCAAATACCACCAAAAGAAAGCTCTATTTGTGGAAAAAAAAGGACGCCAATTTTGTTTGGGAGCCACGTCGCACGACCGCGCAATTGTCAGTTAAAGCGACGCAGTGCCGAATCGCAAAAAGGGGCCTGGTCCTTTGGCTGCAAATTGGTCCTGGGCTGAAGTGGCTAGAGACGTGACCAAGGCAAAGGCAGAGATCATCTGGACTGGACGGCTTAAGTAGGCAGGACTGACGAGCAGGATATCATCAACAGGTGAGTCATTGTGGAGAGATAGGAGCTGGCAATTAGCCGACAGCTGAGCGGCCAGCTCAGAGAAGGAAGGGCTGGGCCCAGCCCTGACAGGTGAGAGACTTGTCCACAGCCTTCTGGACCTCTAGGTCTTGCCATGTTGGCAAGAGGTACCTAGCCTTGTGGTCAGAAGAGAGGACATGGGTGATGTCAGCTTGCTGCTCAAGTATCCTCCTCACCATAGCCTGCCTAGATCCCCACCCTTTCAGACACTGTCTTGAGCTTGTGGTCTGGTAAACAGAGTTGTTTTTGTGCCTCAGAAAGCTCCCCCTTCCTCCTCCAACTGTAGCTGAAACACCTGACAAGCTTTTGCAAAATTGAGTACATCCCGCAATTCCGTTTCAACAGTTTCATGACATTTGTCGTACAGAGCAGAAATTCCAACATGTGAAAAACAATTACAGAGGGCACGCGATAGCGATTATCAAGGGTTTGAATGAGTTTTTTTTAAACCAGTCTTTTTCAACAGTGGTCACTGGAGCCATATCTTTAGCCAGGTGAAATGCGATTGCGTCCATTATTTCTTTGTACCTGGGAGAGGGTGTTGCATTGAATATTGTTTTGTCTGTTTGCAGATACTTTGTGATTGAGCGCCGGTTTTGTTTTTCTGTATCATCTCATACTGTTGTACCTGATTACGTTTCAGGTGATTAAACAGATTGGTAGTGTTACCCTTTGGTGCACAAACAATGGATAAACATTGCTTGCACTATATGGTTTGCTGAGTATTATTTGGTTTAAAAACGAAATAAGCCCACACTTTGGAATAAGATCCTTTTTTCGGTACTAAAACAGCGTCCGGGTTTTTATCAGACTGACTTGCGCATTTCTCTACCTCAATCCATTATTGTACTCTGTTTTAGTTTCTGTTTGTAACTTCTCAACTGTCGCATAGTTCTGATGCAGTTAACACAAGCACATCTGGCTCGCACAATACCCAATGCGACTTCAACTTCGTCAAGGAGTGATTGCGTGTTATCTCCAGATCGCGAACAGCTCTCTTTCTCTTAGTATTCAACTGGGTGCGGTGGACACATGTACCTTAAAAGAAAACAAAACAAGAGCGCACACTGTCATCCGCCTTAGTGTAAAAACACTTGCAGCTAATGCACTGTCATTTAAAAGGCAATGAAACAAACAGCTTGTTTTTATAAGTCACACAATAAACCTAGCGACTAATGGGCCAAAACACTGGCAATGTCCATAAAAGTAAATTTCAAAAATGGCACAACACAACCCATACATCCTCTGTGAAATAGACCGAATTTCATACTATAAGAATATCAATAATATAATAGTCCAATACTATGTCCCCCCCCCCTTTTATTTTTTCTTGTGGACTTAATGTGGATTTATTGATTTTGTATTTTTGAGGTGTGTGTGTGTATGTGTGTGTAATATATATATATATATATATATATATATATATATATATATATATATATGTATGTATGTATATATATATATATATATATATAGTATGAAATTTGGTCTATATCAAATAGGGACCCATGGATTTCCAGGAAGGCCAGTGCCACCTACAACCTTCATGTTCCTGCTGTAAACCAGGGGTAGCAGTGTTGGTCAAACCTGTGCACCTGCCTGTCACTACACAAGAGACAGTAAATTGGGAGGCAGGGGCGTACCTAGAGCATTTGGCACCCGGGGCGGATCCTATATCTGGCACCCCCCACCTTAAAATGTAAAAACACCCCACTGTGCTCCCTGCATGCCTCTGCCTTATTCAATATCTTTTTGTCACTACTGTGTACCACCTCTCCACAACTTCACCTCTGGTCCCCTTTACATTACACATTACCCTGCACCTCTGGACCCCTTTACATTACACAGCACCCTGCACCTCTGGACCCCTTTACATTACACAACACCCTGCACCCCTGGACCCCTTTACATTACACAGGACCTTGCACCTAAGGACCTCTTTACATTACAGAGCACCTCTGGACCCCTTTACATTACACAGCCCTTGTACCTCTGGGCCCCTTTACATAACACAGCACCCTGAACCTCTGGACCCCTTTACATAACACAGCACCCTGAACCTCTGGACCCCTTTACATTACACAGCCCTTGTACCTCTGGACCCCTTTACATTACACAGCACCCTGCACCTCTTTACATTACACAGCCCCCCCACAGCTCTGGACCCCCTGCATATTACACAGACCCCCTACAGTGCAGATCCCCCCTACAGTGCAGACCCCTTCCCTACAGTACAGATCCCCCTACAGTACAGACCCCTCACCCCTACAGTGCAGACTCCCCTACAGTAAAGACCCCCCCCCCCACAGTGCACAGACCCTCTACAGTGCAGACCCCCCTACAGTGCACAGACCGCCCCGCACAGTGCACAGACGCCCCTACAGTTAATAGACCCCCCTACAGTGCACAGACCCCCTACAGTGCAGACCCCCCCCCCTACAGTGCACAGACCGCCCCGTACAATGCGCAGACCCTCCTACAGTGCACAGACCCCCCTAACAATACAGACCCCCCCACAGACCCATAATGTACCTCGGAACACACCTGGAGAGCCCATTGCAGTGGCATTGCAGGGGGGGAGCTGCAAGCCGCACCCGAGTGACACCTGTCGGCACAGTGATCTGGGACCCGGCGCAACAATCCTCTTCTCTCTGTGGTCGCGGCTCTGATTAGTCTCGGCAGCGGCTGTCACAGCCGAGCAAAGTGAGGCCTTCTCCCCTTCCTCCTTTATGTCTACTCAGTGCTGTGCGTGCAGGAGGAGGGGGAGGCAGCTTCACTCTGCTCGGCTGTACACAGCTGTGAGGGATCAAGGGTGCGGTGTCCCCGGGACTTCTGTCTGAAGAAGAAATGCAGTACTGCCTATTCACAGCATCACCATCAGGTTATCTGCTGACTTCAGTTCCGGTATCAGCGGCATGAGCTCCACGCTGGCTCTGCCACAGCCGACGGCTTCCCCTCCAGTCCAGGTTACCTTACCATCACGCAACAATACCAATGCCAGCATCTCGGGGACACCCTTGATCCCAGCATGCTTTTTATCTCCTGAAATGTGAGCTGACAATTTGTACTGTGTGTCATTTTAACCCTATCATGACTGCACTAAGAATCCTTCAAATGCGGTATTGAGATTGTGTGTGGGGGAGAATTGCGATAACGGTTCTCCGCGATTAATCGTGCAGCTCTAATCCCTAGGTGCACTTACAATAAGTTGCGCCAGTCCAAAACTGTATTTTAGGGCATGACAACCCACCTTTATTTAAAAGCAAGTCAATAGATCATACATATAGCTCTTCTCATGCATCAAACACCTTTTGGTCTGCCTAACCATTAAACACATCCCAGGGTTATGCACAGATGCGGTACTTTAGCTCTGAGTCTTTCCTTAGGCCCCTTTCACACAGACGGACCGTCTATCCATTTTTCTTCCATCCATCAACGGACACCAGTGCATTCCTATGGGCAAACGGATGACCATCCGTTAGCCTCCGCTTCTGTTTTCATCATTTTTTTGGACTACGTACAGATCCGTGAAAACGGATATTAACCGCTTCCCGCCCGCCTAACGCAGATATACTGCGGCAGAATGGCACGGGCAGGCAAAATCACGTACCTGTACGTGGCCCTTTAATTGCCTGCCCGTGGGTCGCGCGCACCACCAGCGGCGCACTCGCGACCCGGTCGGGAGCTCCGTGACCCCGGCCGCGGGACCAGCGGACCCGATCGCCGCTGGTGTCCCGCGATCGGGTCACAGAGCTGAAGAACGGGGAGAGGTTTGTGTAAACAAACCTCTCCCCGCGCTTCCTACTCTGCCTGTCATCGATCAGCTGTTCCCGGTCATCGGGAAAGCCGATCAATGACGTCAGACGTCAGCCCCGCCCCCTAATGTAAAAAAAACACACACACGTCACAGCCCATAACCCCTCTCCTCCCCCAAGTGGTTAACTCTTTCACTACAACTGTCATTTATACAGGAATCAATGCATTTAAATAGCATTGATTGCTGTATAAATGACAATGGTCCCAAAAATGTGTCAAAAATGTCTGATGTGTCCGCCATAATGTCGCAGTCACAATAAAAATCGCTGATTGCCGCCATTACTAGTAAAAAAAAAAAATATTAATAAAAATGCTATAAAACTATCCCCTATTTTGTAAACGCTATAACTTTTGCGCAAACCAATCAATAATCGCTAATTGCGATTTTATTTTACCAAAAATATGTAGAAGAATACGTATCGGCCTAAACTGAGGAAAAAAAATGTTTTTTTATATATTTTTTGGGGATATTTATTATAGCAAAAAGCAAAAAATATTGCATTGTTTTCAAAATTGTCGCTCTATTTTTGTTTATAGCGCAAAAAAAAAAAAAAAAAAACGCAGGGGCGATCAAATACCACCAGAAGAAAGCTCTATTTGTGGGAAAAAAAGGACGCCAATTTAGTTTGGGAGCCACGTCGCACGACCGAGCAATTGTCAGTTAAAGCGACACAGTGCCGAATCGAAAAAAAGGGGGCCTGGTCCTTTGGCTGCCAATTGGTCCGGGACTGAAGTTGTTAACTGACGTTAACGGACAATGTCCGTCAACGTCCGATCAGTTAAGATCCGTTTTGAAAAAAAAAATTTCTTATAATTTTTTGTTTATCTGTGAAGTCACTCACTGAAAACTGCAATGCAGCATGGGAGCATGCTTTCTGGGTAATTTCCTTAAAGGCACAGAAAACGGAAAATTGTATACTTACCTTTCCGTAATTTTCCTTTCCTGTCGCATCTTCATGGCAGCATACACTCTGTCGCATCATGGCAGCATACACTCGCAGACAGGACGTGGGTATATATGAGTCACCTCAAGAAACAAAGGGTGGGTCGTTGTATGCTCCCATGAAGATGCGACAGGAAAGGAAAATTACGGAAAGGTAAGTATACAATTTTCCGTTTTCCTGTCGCATCATGGCAGCATACACTCTGGGGAGTAACTCGCAGACAGGGTGGGTAGTGCATCAATAAGCAAAAATTTATTCGCAAGGAATGGCAGAGTTGGCTTGAATAACAGATTTTCCGAAATTTACGGTTGACAAACGTGCAAAATCAACTTTGTAATGGTCAATAAAGGTGTTCCTGGAGGACCAGGTGGCCGCTTTGCAGATAGTTTCCGCTGACACCCTACAATAGGCTGCCCATGAGGTTGCCACTGCCCTGGTGGAATGCGCCTTCAGGCCCTCTGGAATCTGTGTGGAACCTAGCGAGTAGGCCTTCTTAATGGTCTTTACCAGCCATGAGGCGATGGTGCGGGCCGATGCTGGCTGACCCTTCCTGAACCCATGAGGGATTACTAGGAGATTTTCCGACTTTCTGATGGGTTCTGAGGCTGCAAGATATTTGAGGATATTGCCTCTGACATGAAGAGGAGACCTTAGGGATGAAGCGGTCTGAGGGTCTTAGGACAACCCCGTCCGGGAAAACGACCAGGTAGGGGTCCCTGGCCAGTAAAGCTTGTGAGTGCTGGCAGATTGATCTCCTGGTTAAAGTGGAATGAAGTCACTCACTGAAAACTGCAATGCAGCATGGGAGGAGCAATGCTTTCTGGGTAATTTCCTTAAAGGCACAGAAATTGCTGTAAACTAATTAAAAAATGGATGTAAACGTGTACATTAACGGATGAAAACAGATATTAACGGAACAGAAGACGGATGAAAACGAAGACTAATAAAACAGAAGATGGATGAAGCAACGAATAAGAACTGATATGTTTTTAATGTGGCTAAACTGACGGTGCCCGTGTGAATGAGGCCTTACAGCTTCCTAGCTCTACTTGTCCCTTCTGGACTCTTTCTACAGCTTCCTGGCTGCTCCCGTCCCACATGGACTTTGTCTCAAGCATGGGCCTTCCTCTGTCCCAACCTGACCTTGATGCACGGTAGCATCTCACACGACTCCCTTCACACACTCTGACCTCCCTCCCTGAGCTCTAACTCTGGCTCTATTTTGAAGCCAGCACACACCAGCATAATCAGCCCTGTCATACTCTATAACAGAGAAGACCAATTCAGGGATACATGGACACAGTGGACTGTGTATAATTACGCTTCTCAGCACATTGACACACTAGCTAGTGTTTCATATTCTAAACATCGATTGGCTGAGACTTGATTTGCGAAGCTTGTAGATGATACCATTTGCTCTTCCCAAGGGAAGGGGGAGCGGGAGCAGATTTTTTTTTCTTCTCCATTCTTTCCTTAAGGCTTCTTGTTAAAATTGTTCCCTATTAAAGTTGGGAACCATACCCCCCAACCTTTTTTGTTTTCCTCCTCACTTCCCTGCTATGAGGCTATGAGGGGGAGGGGATACTTTTAATACTAAACATACTTCACATTGAAGTTTCCTAGATATTATGTGTTTTGCAGTCTCAGGGCTAGACAGGGCACTAGTCTTACGAAATGTATGTAGCACTTGCAGCAAGGTTTTTAGGTATTCCACTGTGTATTGTATAACATATTCCCTCTGTATGTTATGTGGATATGATTGATGTTTAGCGATCTCTGTCTCTTCGGGGGGGTTACTCCTTATCTTTGAGACTACATGCCTTATCTGTACCTTTATGGTGATGCCCTTTAAGCCTGTTCTGCTGCCTTGGAACTTACAGTATACATACATAAAAAAAAATAGAAAGGGGGAAATCAAGAGTAATCAAGAGACTGTATCAAAAAGAAAAATCATACCATACCAGTCTTGGTCAGTAAATGTTTATACCATTAGTTGAAGGAAAAAGTTGTCCACTTAATTTTCCATTATTGCATTATTGATATTGCTACTCTTGCAGTTGGGTTTAACCACATAACTCTTGCTGTAAACAATCTTTCTGTACTGATGGTTATATATATATATATATATATATATATATATATATATATATATATATATATATATATATATATATATAAAACACTCGTCTTTTGTGCAGGCCTTGTAATATAAGTTTGCACATCACTGTCCATAAAACAAAGCACAACTTTAAGTTGTTTTAACTTGAAATTAGAAGTTTTTAGTCTTATTCTATATTGAAATATTTCAGTATTGCAGGGCACCTTGTATTCTAAACTTTTCGAGATACACACACCTGATATGGTACAGTATATGGTCAGTAGCTTCACCCATCAAGGTAAATTTATCTTGTAATGTAGAAAAAAATGTATTTAGAACTGGCTTTTAATAACCTAACACTTCTCAATTTGTAGCCGCATTTACATTTAATTTATAGAGATTTAAATGTATGCATATACAGTTGTATGCAAAAGTTTTAGGAACCCCTGACAATTTCCACGATTGTCATTTATTAATATTTTGGGTGTTTGGATCAGCAATTTAATTTTGATCTATCAAATTACTGAAGGACACAGTAATATTTCAGTAGTGAAATGAGGTTTATTGCATTAACAAAAAATGCGCAATATGCATCAAAATGAAATTAGACAGGTGCATAAATTTGGGCACCCCAACAGAAAAATCACATCAATATTTAGTAGAGCCTCCTTTAGCAGAAATAACAGCCTCTAGATGCTTCCTATAGCCTGTAATGAGTGTCTGGATTCTGGATGATGGTATTTTGGACCATTCCTCCTTACAAAACATCTCCAGCCCGCTTCAAATCACCCCACAGATGTTCAATGGTATTCAGGTCTGGGGACTGGGATGGCCATTCCAGAACATTGTACTTGTTCCTCTGCATAAATGCCCAAGTAGATTATGAGCAGTGTTTTGGGTGGTTGTCTTGTTGAAATACCCAGCCCCGGCGTAACTTCAACTTTTTGACTGATTCCTCAACATTATTCTCCACAATCTGCTGATATTGAGTGGAATCCATGCGACCCTCAACTTTAACCAGATTCCCAGTACCGGCACTGGCCACACAGCCCCACAGCATGATGGAACCTCCACCAAAATTTACTGTGGGTAGCAAGTGTTTTTCTTGGAATGCTGTGTTCCATGCATAACGCCCCTTGTTATGACCAAATAACTCAATCTTTGTTTCATCAGTCCACAGCACCCTATTCCAAAATGAAGCTGGCTTGTCCAAATGTGTGTTTGCATACCTCAAGCGACTCCGTTTGTGGCGTGTGTGCAGAAAAGGCTTCTTTTGCATCACTCTCCCATACAGCTTCTCCCTGTGCAAAGTGCACTGAATTGTTGAAGGATGCACAGTGACACCATCTGCAGCAAGTTGATGTTGTAGGTCTTTGGAGGTGGTCCGTGGGCTGTTTTTGACCATTCGCACCATCCTTCGCCTTTGCCTCTCCAATATTTTATGTGGCCTGCCACTTCTGGCCTTAACAAGAACTGTGCCTGTGGTCTTCCATTTCCTCACTATGTTTCTCACAATGGACACTGACACCTTTTATCTCTGCGATAATTTTTTTGTAGCCTTCCCCTAAACCATAATGTAGAACAATCTTTGTTTTCAGGTCATTTGAGTTGTTTTGAGGCCCCCATGTTGCCACTCTTAAGAGGAGAGTCAACGAGAACAACAACTTGCAATTGGCTACCTTAAATACCTTTTCTCATGATTGAATGCACCTGTCTATGAAGTTCAATGCTTAACCCCTTCCCACCGAGCGTACACAGATATGCATACTCGGCTTTCGGGGGTTATACCAGGATGATGCCCGCAGCTGCAGGCATCATCCCGGTACTGTTGTTTTGAGCCGGCGAGCCGGATAACAACGGATGCGGCTAAAAAAACGGTCATGCCGCTCTTACCGGGCCTCCTGTTCCATCGGGAGGCCCAATCAAACATCCGCCATTTCCGGCGGCTAGTGAGGGACTGGATTGAAGCCGGAAATGGCTTGGTTCCAGACTCCTTGATGTAAACACGGAAGTGACGTCACAACGTCACTTCCTGTTTACTCGGCTGCCAATGGCGCCAGATTTTAAAAAGTACACAGTATTCAGATACACCGTTTTCGGTGATCTGAATACTTTGAAGTGCAAATGAGGGATTTGGGGTCTTTTAGACCCCTGATCCCTCCATAAAGAGTACCTGTCACCACCTTTTACTGTCACCAGGGATGTTTACATTCCTTGTGACAGTAATAAAAGTGATCAATTTAAAAAAAAAAAAAACACAATTGAATTATCTAAAATTAAATAAAATAAATAAGAAAATCAAATCACACATGTGAGGTATCGTCAGAGCGAGAGCAATAATTCTAAGACCTCCTCCGTAACTCTAACCTGGTAACCATAAAACATTTTTAAAGCGTCGCCTATGGATATTTTTAGGTACCGTAGTTTGTTGCTATTCCACAAGTGCGTGCAATTGTAGAGTGTGACATGTTTGGTATCTATTTACTCGGCGTAACATCATCTTTCACATTAAACAAAAAAATTGGGCTAATTTTACTGTTTCGTTTTTTAAAATTCATTAAAGTATCTTTTTCCCAAAAAGTTGCGCTTAAAACACCTCTGCACAAATACCGTGTGACATAAAATATTGCAACAATCGCCGTTTTATTCTCTAGAGTCTCTGCTAAAAATATATATAATGTTTGGGGGTTCTAAGTAATTTTCTAGCAAATATGGATTTTAACTTGTAAACACCAAATGTCAGAAATAGGCTTAGTCATGAAAGGGTTAATGAGCTCACCAAACCAATTGTGTGTTCCAATTAATCAGTGCTAAGTAGTTACAGGTATTCAAATCTACAAATTTATGCACCTGTATAATTTTGTTTTGATGCATATTGCGCATTTCCTGATAATCCAATAAACCTCATTTCACTACTGAAATATTACTGTGTCCTTCAGTTATTTGATAGATCAAAATGAAATTGCTGATCCAAACGCCCAAATATTTATAAATGACAATCATGGAAATTGTCAGGGGTTCCTAAACTTTTGCATACAACTGTGGATTTCATAGTGTCAAGATCTGCACATATATTCATTTAGATTTAGTCTTAAACAGCATTTTACAAGCAGACAAATCATTTTTCATTTTGTGGTTTCTGTTTGTTTTAAACATAAAAATTATGCCGCCGGTCATACTTTTTTCAGTAAGACATGTGTTTCTATTATAGCCACAATTTGACTGTCTCAAAGTGGGGCTTTAGTCACAAAATTAAGTCCTGCTAGATCACTTCAGGCTGGCCCCTTTTGCAGGCATCAGTATATAAAACATAAGAAATAAGTGCCTATACTTTTTTAACATCCAGTATTACACGGCCTTACTCTGCTCATGCTCAGTTGCTCTCTATTTTTTGGTTCTGTGGCAAATTTGTAGCCACAGCTGCTGACAGCCTAAAGATTTACTGCTGCTCAGGCACTCAGGGCTTCAGCAAGAGAAAACAAGAACAATGCTGGAGGCAATTTACAGCAAAACAGGAACAATGCTGGAGGCAATTTACAGCACACACTAATTTTGGTAGCATAATTATTAATGTGGAATGGTATGTTTCTTGCTAAAAAAACATTATTTTTATGGGTAAATTTCCATTAAAAGTTAATTACATTTTGTTTGGATGTCTTCTTGCAGTTGTAAACATGCAAATGTACTAATTTCCAAGTTTTATTTCTTTGGCAGCCTAAATTATGTTATTCACCTCCCATATACAGCGTGGAATTACATTTAAAGAGGAACTGCAGTCTGCTCACATAATTTGTAATAAAAACATATTTCCCATTCTGAAGCTTCCCTCCAACCACTTTGCATATTATTTTATATATACTGTGATTCTGTACTTGCCAAACATGCTGCAGAAAGCTCCCTCCACTAAGTCTGGCTTCAGCCATTTTAACTGTGGGCAGCTGTAGCTTCTGCCTGTTCACTTCCTGAATTTACACAGACACACCTCCAGCTCTGCAGCTCTCATTGGCCCTCTTATGAGTCACCCCTCCCTTCCTGGCAAACTTTCACGAGAGTTAGGCCCCTTTCACACTGGGGCAGGAGCCGCAGTGGCGGTAAAGCAGCGCTATATTTAGCGCTGCTTTACCGTCGTTTTTACCACGGGATTCAGCCGCTCGCGCGAGCAGCCGAAAAAGGGTTAAAATCCCCCGCAGAGCGCCGCCGTAACGGTGTCCCATTCAAATCAATGGGAAGGAGCGGTATTCACCGCTCCTATGATGCTGCTAGCAGGACTTTTTTTGCCGTCCTGCTAGCGCACCGCTCTAGTGTGAAAGCCCGCCGGCTTTCACACTGGAGTGAATGGGGCCGTTTTTTTTTAGGCGGTATACAGGCGCTATTTTTAGCGCTGTACCGCCTGAAAACCGCCCCAGTGTGAAAGGGGCCTTAGAGAGACAGAGAGCTGTGCATGATGTTATAAGCCTAGACTAATGACTAGACAAGAAAATAGGAAGTGGGCTGTATAAGGTATTTACTGGCAGAAAAAAATATGTTTTACTATCCAAAGTTAAAACAACAAGGGCAGAAGATTTAATAGATTGAAAGTTGAAAAAAATTACTGAAGGTCCGCTTTAAGAAAAGGCTATTTTAATTTGTTGAATGTTTGTTGAGAATGCTTCTTAGGCCTGCCATGCACAGTTTGAATCTCGGCCAGTTCAGCAGGAACCGGATGAGATTTGAACTGTAAATGACCAGGCTGAATGTACGAAGTTAATCAATCAACTTGGGTATAACCAGCCTGCCAGATTCCCTTACGATTGTCCCTAGTGGCTGCTATATTCACTGTTGCCAATTTCCATCAGCATTGACCCGTTGTTGCAGGAAAGAAATTTGCACTGTGTATCGCCAGCCTTATATCCACCTTTAGGCAGACAACTATTTGTGTATGTTCAGACCCATTGAAGTGAGCCTATCAAAACATAATTTCCAAAAGTTTGGGTACACAAACACATTTCACTGACTAGAAAATCTATAACATCTTGAGTGTATTGAAAATTAATGTTTTTAATGCTTTTTTATTTTTTATTTTAACAGAAAGCAGTATCCTCTCCAACTGTATCCCGTCTTACAGATGTGTCTAAATTTACGGGGTCTCACAAGGAAAGGTTTGATCCTTCAGGAAAAGGAAGGGGCAAAGCTGGCCGAGAAGATTTAGTTGATCGATCTGGATATGTTGCAGGTTATAAACATGCAGGCACATATAATCAGAAAGTCCATGGGCCGAGCAAATAGAACAAAAAAATATCAGTAAAGAATATTGTTTCAGCCAAAAGATGGTACAGGATTAGCAATGTTTTAATGTTAACATCAGCTATAATTGTGTAGAACAAGAGAAGCACTTCTAGACATTCCCCTAACGTAAAAAGATGGCAATGCCCATAAATGTGTGAAATTTTCAGCACTAAAGTGTAATAAAGGCATATAACATGTTACTCCATATTCATATGATTGATAACGGAGAAAAACACTTTTGGTCCAATTCACACATTTAACAATTTTCCAAATATTTAATTAGCATTTTTCATTCTTGTCATGCATTAAAGTTTGGCGTGATTTTTTTGTGTGTTGTAGATAATTTTTACATGTTTAAAATGTATGCAAAAGCACACCTACGGGCTCTTTCACACAGGTGTTCAGTTTGGAACTGCCCGATAGTTTTTCAGATGGATTCAGACTGAACCACAATTAATGTCTATGGGAAGGCAGATGATTATCCGTTTGCATCTGTGTCTGTCCAGGTTCGTTTTAAAAGGAACAAGGCTGCATCCTTTTCCATTTAGATGGATCTAAATGAATATAAACAGCTAGAAATGAACACCATCTGGTTACGTCCCGTTTTATAGGCAAGACATTTTTGTTTTTCTTAAACTGATGCCGCCTATAATTAGTTTCTACAACTAAAAAAAAAAATGGATGTGAACTGAGCTGAACTAAAGCGGATGTGCAAATCGATGTAAACCTGAATCCATATTCATCAGTTTTTATTCAGCAAAAACGTGACTCAACTGATGACACCTGTGTGAAAGGACCCTTAGGCTGGATTCACACCTATGCATTTTTAGCGCTTTTTGCATTTTGCAGATTTGCACTACAGAACGTGTTCCATAGGAAACCATGTTAAATGGACTGTAGTGCAAATCTGCAAAATGCAAAAAGCACTAAAACTGCATAGGTGTGAATCCAGCCTAAGGGCTTTTGAGATGCCTTTACTATGCATTCACAATGACTTCTGTGGAGGAATAAAAGCAAAGCACAAACTGATCTCATATACCTGTGTACTCTAGTTCCACTACACATGGTAATGCAGCTATAAAATGCATTCATTTTTATATACAGGACTGTGAATAGATCCTCATGCTTATTACATAGACAGATTCATGTCACTTCTAAATGCTTATTTATTAATTTTAATGTAATTTGTATTATGGGTCACTTAATTATATTTGTTATTGTGTACAGCAATTTTTTGTTTTTGTTAAAAAGTTCCTTTTAGTTGTCATTGTTTGGGAAAAATTAATAAATATTGATTATTCATCTTAATATATATATTGCATGATCCATAATGTATATTATACAGTATGGTGGTCGAAGGGTTAAACAAGCTTTTTGTAAAATTGATCTATTGGCTTTCTTTTGTTAGAAGCAATTTGGACTGTAACAGGGATTACTAGGCTTCTCTGTGAACTTGTGACCTCTCCATGGCAACTCTGGATAGACAGTGGTAGGAGATCCATGAAATCAGTGCTCCAGTTGTCTGCACTGCAGATTTAGGACCTATTATTCATGATCTACATAGACTGGAGGCATCAGGGGTAACAGACCACCAGTTCCTTCATAAAAAAAAAAAAAAGCTGCACCTTACCTTTTAACAGTCACATAATTGGGTACCCTATTTAAAAAGCCATATACACACAGTTTGGAAACGCACCTATTAAGTTATACATATAAGGTAACACCACTAAACCGAAGAGTTGTAAAGGTTCATAATGTGTCACTTATTTACAGTTTTTGGAATTTTCTTTTTTTTTTTTTTTCGATCTTTTATAAACACACACAATTTTGGGGCTAGATTTATTTTTTTATTATAAAACACATATCTTTTATAATGAATTGAACATTTAGAGATTATATTGTGCTTGTGTGCACTAAAAAAACAAACAAACAGTTAAACTTACTTTTTTCTGAATATATAGATCTTCTAAAAAATAGATTTTCACCTATTGGGTGATATACAAAATCGAGACTACCAACATTTTATTATTCTTCTTTCACAACATTTTTTTATTTTGGAGGGTCCTTATGTAATGAATTCATTAAATGGAGTATTAGATCTAGCACTATGGTTAAATGGTAAGGCTGCTGCCTCCCTCAAGTGGAAGTGGGATGGGTAAATAGGGAGAGAGGTGTAGGTGGCGGTGCCTCTTTTTAATGTGTCGTGATCATAATAAAACAAAAGTAAATATATGAATAAAATTGTGTACTGTCTCTTTAAATATACCGTGCATAGCAAGTGTACTGTTTATTTAAATATTTCCTCCAAAATTTCCTAATGTGTAGGGTATATATAGTACTATGAAATTTGCAATAACGAAGTATTGACGTGCTGAATGTGTAAAAAAACATACACCCAATATCCTGTGTAAAAACTATATAAAAATATCAGAAAAAACAGTGATGTAATTTGCATAATGTTAGTCCACAGTATATCATAATATCGCAACCTGGAATTAACATGGATTGTTTGAGGTTTTGCATCATTTAAATTTAAAGAGCATGCCCATGTTGTTTGTGAAGCAAACAAAAGATAGGACAAAATAACAGAAAAAGCCAATGTGCATAACTATTCACCCCCTTTGTAGAGCCGCTAAAAAAACAGATAAATGGAATGATCGTGACTGGATCAGATAACAGTGATAAATAAAATGTGCTACAATCATTAACACAAATACTAAGAAAACAATCACCGCAAAAGTGAAATGTGTATAATGTGATAAATGTCCATATATATGAGCCAAATGTGTATATAATATCTCAATGAATAGCAGATTTTACTGAAAAAACCTGTGAAAAGAAAAATGTTCACAAAAAAAATTTTTTTACTATATAAAGATATTTCAAAATAGATCCTGTGAAGAAAAATAAAGTTCAATCAAAAGTAGATTGTGAATTGTCCAATAAGACTCCAAGGATGGACAAATCTGTGCAGTCCGTGTGGGTGATACGCAAATCAAAAGTGACTTTGTGATTTCTTTCTCCACCACCGTTAAGGTTGTTCTCTTACCAGCTCCAGGGGAAATAACAGCAAGTGGCTAATGCCCAGCCAAGGCCTTTTTCCTCCTAGGTCCTCTATTCCTCTGGTGGAACCGTCACCTTCCGCTGCTGTGTTGGAATCTCCTCCGATTTCCGGTGCCTCAATGTATGGACAGGGGACACGATCGTGAGATGAAAAATAAAAACACCGAGAGGGGATCATAGGTGGGACCCGCTGGGGTATTTATTGGGCAATGTAAATATAAAAAGCACCCTAAGGTGCATAAAAAAAGGGCACTCCAAGGTGCATAAAATACAGAGTAAAAAATGCGGCCGGCCGGCTGCAGCACAAAGCGTCCGTACTTCGTTCGGGAACGCTGACACTCGCGGTGACGTCAGCACGTCACTCCTCCGACGTTTCGTCTCAAAGCGGACGTAATCATGGGGATACGAGTGACGTGCTGGGTCACCGCTTATAACGTAGATACACAAGCCTCGCTCTGAACTCAGGGGAGCCCGTGAATCAGTAAGCGCCATTGTTGTAATGGGCAAAAGTAATGGCATACCGAAAGTGATACCATACTGTAGTTATATTCAAATGGAAAGTTTAAAAACAGAAGAAAAAAGACGTAGCAAAAAAGACTGAAACGAAACATTAACCCCTTAGTGAAATGGCCAGAACTCATGGGAGTATGCTTGGTAATACTATCTCAAAAATGTCCTGGTCAAACGGTGGTAATGTTAATATCTCGGAAATGTCTTAACCAGAGATTATAAAAATAATAAAGATGACTGCATCCCGTGATGCTGAGTGATGTATAAGTGTATACAATACTCGCATAACACAGATAGTAGTCTATTGTTCGGAAAGTAGGACAATTGATTATCATTACTGGTTTTCCGATCATTTATGGGAAAAATTCCACTAGCAAGGTAGTAAATCAACAAGGTTGAAAATGGGCCCTAGTAGGATAAACATAAGGTCCAAATATGAGTCGATAGTAGAACAAGACCAGGACCAATAGTCCATATGTGAATATGGGGTTAAATAGTTCACAATGGGTCCTCTACACTAATGCTAAAAAAAATTTTTGATATTGTGAAACAAGAAAAAAAAAAAAAAAAAAAAAATGTTAATATACAGTATGTAGTGTTTTCTGACTTATCATATGGTGTGACTCCACCTCCAGGGGGGCAGGCCAAAAAGTGAACCAATCATGGAAAAAGAAGGGACGGGCTCACCTGTATTCAAAGCGAGTTTACACATGCAAATGTTATACAACATACAGGGTAATACCTCTACTTTCCTAAAAAGGGAGAACAAAACATACAGAAAAAGAGGGGCGGACTCGCCTAAACTTGAACTGAGTTACCAAACCCAAGTCTGTCTGAAGTGGTGTGTACCTAATCAGGCATTGTCTATAAAGGCGTTCACATCCACCTCTATGTTCAAGCCAAAGGGGGTGTAGGTTTTTAATCTATGGACCCAAGCCATTTCACATTTAGAAATAGATCTCACTAGGCAGCTGCCCCTCCAATGGGGGCTATATTTGTCTATGCCTATGAAAAACGTGTTTGAAGGGTCTCTATTGTGCTTGAGCAAATAATGTTTGGAGACCGAATGTTTAGTGTAGCCTCTCCTGATGTTAGCAATATGCTCATTTAATCTAACATGGAGGGGGCGTTTAGTCCTGCCCACATATTGGAGACCGCAAGGGCATTCCAATAGGTAGACTACCCCCTCCGTGGAGCACGTGATAAAATCCTTGATTTGGTGTTGCTTAGAGGTGACAGTAGAAATGAATTGTTCCGTTTTCTTAGTGCGACACCTGTTCAAACTACAAACCTGACATCTCCGGCATTGGTAAAAACCTTTTAATTCACCAAAGAAGGAAGGTTTATGAATAGGGGGGTCCAAAACGTTTGGAGCTAACCTGTCCTTTAAGGAGGGGACACCCCTGAATACCACCTGTGGTTTATCAGGAACAATGTCCTTCAGAACACGATCGTTCTTTAGGATGTACCAATGTTTGGCCATAATGTGTTTTATCTTCTGGTGTTGGTTTGAATAATTAGTGACGAAGGGAACAACAAAACTTTTGTCACCTTTAGCAGAGGAGGTTTTTTCTTTTAGGAGTTCAGACCTGTCCAACAAAGAGACTTGCTGGAGGGTGTTTTCCAAAGTATGTTTAGAGTAGCCCTTCTCCAAGAATTTAGCAGTCAGGAGTTCCGCCTGTTCTGTAAATAATTGGGGGTCGGTGCAATTTCTTTTCAGTCGTACATATTGGCTCTTTGGGACTGATCGAAGCCAGGAGGCATGATGGCAGCTCTCTACTGGAATATACGAATTTCGATCAGTGGGTTTGAAAAAAGTGGAGGTGGTAAATCTGTCACCCCTAATGGAAATCTTTAAATCCAAAAAATGGATATCTTGTTGACTGGCCTCATATGTGAAACGAATACCTCTATCGTTGGAATTCAAGGAGTTCATGAACTCCTCCAAACAGGGCAAGGTCCCATGCCACAGGAGGAGGACGTCGTCTATATATCTTGCCCACAGGGCGACCTCTGGTCTGCCCTGGCTATAGACGGCGTCCTCCTCCCACTGGGCCATAAACAAATTCGCCAGGCTAGGGGCGTATTTCGCCCCCATTGCTACGCCCCTATCCTGGCGGTAAAAATTACCATTATGCCAAAAGAAGTTGTGTGTTGCCGCAAACTCTAAAAGGGTCATGATAAAATCTATTTGGTCCGACTGTAGGTTGGACCCTCCTCGTAGGTAGTGATCCACCGCATTAAGACCAAGCCTGTGGGGGATGATTGTATACAGGGAGGTCACGTCTGCTGTGACCATCCATGTATTTTCTGTAGGCTGTAGGCCTTCCAAAATATTAATCACCTGGCGAGTGTCTTTGACGTAAGACGGCATCGCCTGAACCAAGGGTTGTAAGTAAAAATCTATATACTTGCCCACCCGGGACGTTACGGAATCAATGCCGCTGATGATAGGACGTCCCGGGGGGCAAGTAAGGCTCTTATGAATCTTGGGAAGGTAATATAATATCGGAACCCTAGGTGCCTTGGGTATAAGGAAGAGGCTCTCTTTTTTGTTTAATATACCTTGATCCCTCCCCTGTAATACAAGTTCTTCCAAGAGTGATTTGTATCTCACTCCTGGGTTGGAGGGAAGCAGGGTGTAGGTGTCCACATCACCAACTATTCTATTGAGTTCCTCCAGGTAGTCTTTTTTATTTAATAGGATGATCCCGCCTCCTTTATCAGCTGGCCTGATGACTAATTCTTTATTGGCACATAGGGACTCTATCCCTTGCTCCAAGTCCCTTTGTAGTCTAGCCTGTTTAGTCTTAATATCATCTAGGTCTTTAAGAACAACTTCTCTAAAGACTTTCAATGAAGGTGCCAGTGCCCCTGGGGGGTTGAATAAAGATGCGTTGGCCAGCCCTGAATGTTGATATTCAGTGTTTCTGATCCTGGCATTCCCTCCTTGGTATGTGGCAAAATGTCTCTTAATGCTCAACTTGCGCACATACTTGTGTATATCCATATAGGTCTGAAATTTGCTCAGACCTTTCGGTGGAGCAAACTTCAGACCTTTGTCTAAGACTCTCATTTCAGAGTCTGACAGTGTCTGGGAACTTAGATTAAAGATACCTGTTCCCACTACGTCTTTTTTCTTTTTGGACTGCATGGCCCTCCCCCCTCGAGTTCCTCTCTTAGCTCTACAGCTCTTTTGGTGCCTTGGCTTAGTTTGGGAAAACCCCAACCCTGGGGAGGGTTTTCGGAATAACTGGTATTATCTGTAAATTCCGGGTCATTGAATCTGTCATCCCTCCCACTTAGAGGGAAGAAAGAATTGTTAGTAGGGATATTGAAACCCTGTTCATTTCCTCTCTGTCTGTCGTTATAATGGAGGGGTGGCCGAAAATTGTCATTAGTTAACTGATGTGGTGGATTTGGAATAAATCCACGTTGGTGTCCTTGATTGAAACCATAATTAGGGGGGGGGCCAAATCTTTGGTTATAGGGTGGACCCATATTCCCAATAGAGGGAAGGTACTGGTCCCATCCTTGGTAGCCTGCCCACGTTGGGCCATATCCCATGCCGAAACCTTGGTTCTGGCTGGGGCCTATTCGTTGTGTACTCGTTGGTGGGCCCCTCCCTTGTTGTTTGCCTTTGTTGCCCCCTGATTGTTTAAAAGGGGACATATGATTGGTACCCTTACCCTTTTTGATGGGTTTGGCAACCCAAGAATTGGGATGGGGGGTCCTAGTGGGCAAACCAGCCCCCGAAGATGTAGTAGGTGTGGGTATGGGCCTTGCCCCAACGGCTGTTCGACTAGTCTGAGGAGCAGTGTCCATATCAACACCATCTGTGGCGGTTTGTTCAGCTAGCAATTTCTTTTGCCAGTCAAATACAAGTGATGACTGGTAATCAGACATGTCTCTGTTGAATTTCTTTTTCTTTTTAATTTTTTGTTCCCTGTCCTCTTTCTCAAGTACCTTCAGCAGATTCTTTGATCTCTCCTTATACTCTTCAGTATTTTTAAAGGGGAGCAATTTGTCTTTAATGCCTTTGACCTCTTCATCAATCCTGGTTAATTTATTGGACTTTCTCTCAACCAGAAATTTGATGAAGTTGACTCCTGCATCGTTAAAATACTTGTACCAATCTTCCAATTGGGTTTCACCTTTCTGGGGACAGACATCCCAACGAAGGCTGCGTGGGACCATGTGGTTTCTAATGTAGGTTTCTAGGAACGCAATGTCCCATTGCGTGTGGGTTTCTGTGACCGTAAGGTTTTTCAACCTGACAAACAGACCCCCCAGATCTCCATCACCTTCTTTGAAAAGTTCAAAGACTCCCTCAGTGTTGACCACTCTAGAGGCCCTATATTCGAAAAAATCCATAATTCAAAGTGTTCCTTAGAGCTATATCTCCCAAAAACCTTAAATGGTGATAGAAAGGAATGTTAAATTCACTATACGGGCCCGAGCCTGTATCTACATACGTGGAAAATTAACTAGAAATATAAATAAAATTAAAAAAAGTCCTGCAGCAATGATAATATATCAAATGGACACAAAAGTAAATACAGAAAAAATTGCGCTGGACTCAAAAAACCTAACACGTGGAGCAGCAACGACAAGTGCGATATAACACATACATAAAGGGAAAAGGTAAAAAGTTGCGCTAAAAAAACAGATAAATGGAATGATCGTGACTGGATCAGATAACAGTGATAAATAAAATGTGCTACAATCATTAACACAAATACTAAAAAAACAATCACCGCAAAAGTGAAATGTGTATAATGTGATAAATGTCCATATATATGAGCCAAATGTGTATATAATATCTCAATGAATAGCAGATTTTACTGAAAAAACCTGTGAAAAGAAAAATGTTCACAAAAAAAATTTTTTTACTATATAAAGATATTTCAAAATAGATCCTGTGAAGAAAAATAAAGTTCAATCAAAAGTAGATTGTGAATTGTCCAATAAGACTCCAAAGATGGACAAATCTGTGCAGTCCGTGTGGGTGATACGCAAATCAAAAGTGACTTTGTGATTTCTTTCTCCACCACCGTTAAGGTTGTTCTCTTACCAGCTCCAGGGGAAATAACAGCAAGTGGCTAATGCCCAGCCAGGGCCTTTTTCCTCCTAGGTCCTCTATTCCTCTGGTGGAACCGTCACCTTCCGCTGCTGTGTTGGAATCTCCTCCGATTTCCGGTGCCTCAATGTATGGACAGGGGACACGATCGTGAGATGAAAAATAAAAACACCGAGAGGGGATCATAGGTGGGACCCGCTGGGGTATTTATTGGGCAATGTAAATATAAAAAGCACCCTAAGGTGCATAAAAAAAGGGCACTCCAAGGTGCATAAAATACAGAGTAAAAAATGCGGCCGGCCGGCTGCAGCACAAAGCGTCCGTACTTCGTTCGGGAACGCTGACACTCGCGGTGACGTCAGCACGTCACTCCTCCGACGTTTCGTCTCAAAGCGGACGTAATCATGGGGATACGAGTGACGTGCTGGGTCACCGCTTATAACGTAGATACACAAGCCTCGCTCTGAACTCAGGGGAGCCCGTGAATCAGTAAGCGCCATTGTTGTAATGGGCAAAAGTAATGGCATACCGAAAGTGATACCATACTGTAGTTATATTCAAATGGAAAGTTTAAAAACAGAAGAAAAAAGACGTAGCAAAAAAGACTGAAACGAAACATTAACCCCTTAGTGAAATGGCCAGAACTCATGGGAGTATGCTTGGTAATACTATCTCAAAAATGTCCTGGTCAAACGGTGGTAATGTTAATATCTCGGAAATGTCTTAACCAGAGATTATAAAAATAATAAAGATGACTGCATCCCGTGATGCTGAGTGATGTATAAGTGTATACAATACTCGCATAACACAGATAGTAGTCTATTGTTCGGAAAGTAGGACAATTGATTATCATTACTGGTTTTCCGATCATTTATGGGAAAAATTCCACTAGCAAGGTAGTAAATCAACAAGGTTGAAAATGGGCCCTAGTAGGATAAACATAAGGTCCAAATATGAGTCGATAGTAGAACAAGACCAGGACCAATAGTCCATATGTGAATATGGGGTTAAATAGTTCACAATGGGTCCTCTACACTAATGCTAAAAAAATTTTTTGATATTGTGAAGCAAGAAAAAATAAAAAAAAAATGTTAATATACAGTATGTAGTGTTTTCTGACTTATCATATGGTGTGACTCCACCTCCAGGGGGGCAGGCCAAAAAGTGAACCAATCATGGAAAAAGAAGGGACGGGCTCACCTGTATTCAAAGCGAGTTTACACATGCAAATGTTATACAACATACAGGGTAATACCTCTACTTTCCTAAAAAGGGAGAACAAAACATACAGAAAAAGAGGGGCGGACTCGCCTAAACTTGAACTGAGTTACCAAACCCAAGTCTGTCTGAAGTGGTGTGTACCTAATCAGGCATTGTCTATAAAGGCGTTCACATCCACCTCTATGTTCAAGCCAAAGGGGGTGTAGGTTTTTAATCTATGGACCCAAGCCATTTCACATTTAGAAATAGATCTCACTAGGCAGCTGCCCCTCCAATGGGGGCTATATTTGTCTATGCCTATGAAAAACGTGTTTGAAGGGTCTCTATTGTGCTTGAGCAAATAATGTTTGGAGACCGAATGTTTAGTGTAGCCTCTCCTGATGTTAGCAATATGCTCATTTAATCTAACACGGAGGGGGCGTTTAGTCCTGCCCACATATTGGAGACCGCAAGGGCATTCCAATAGGTAGACTACCCCCTCCGTGGAGCACGTGATAAAATCCTTGATTTGATGTTGCTTAGAGGTGACAGTAGAAATGAATTGTTCCGTTTTCTTAGTGCGACACCTGTTCAAACTACAAACCTGACATCTCCGGCATTGGTAAAAACCTTTTAATTCACCAAAGAAGGAAGGTTTATGAATAGGGGGGTCCAAAACGTTTGGAGCTAACCTGTCCTTTAAGGAGGGGACACCCCTGAATACCACCTGTGGTTTATCAGGAACAATGTCCTTCAGAACACGATCGTTCTTTAGGATGTACCAATGTTTGGCCATAATGTGTTTTATCTTCTGGTGTTGGTTTGAATAATTAGTGACGAAGGGAACAACAAAACTTTTGTCACCTTTAGCAGAGGAGGTTTTTTCTTTTAGGAGTTCAGACCTGTCCAACAAAGAGACTTGCTGGAGGGTGTTTTCCAAAGTATGTTTAGAGTAGCCCTTCTCCAAGAATTTAGCAGTCAGGAGTTCCGCCTGTTCTGTAAATAATTGGGGGTCGGTGCAATTTCTTTTCAGTCGTACATATTGGCTCTTTGGGACTGATCGAAGCCAGGAGGCATGATGGCAGCTCTCTACTGGAATATACGAATTTCGATCAGTGGGTTTGAAAAAAGTGGAGGTGGTAAATCTGTCACCCCTAATGGAAATCTTTAAATCCAAAAAATGGATATCTTGTTGACTGGCCTCATATGTGAAACGAATACCTCTATCGTTGGAATTCAAGGAGTTCATGAACTCCTCCAAACAGGGCAAGGTCCCATGCCACAGGAGGAGGACGTCGTCTATATATCTTGCCCACAGGGCGACCTCTGGTCTGCCCTGGCTATAGACGGCGTCCTCCTCCCACTGGGCCATAAACAAATTCGCCAGGCTAGGGGCGTATTTCGCCCCCATTGCTACGCCCCTATCCTGGCGGTAAAAATTACCATTATGCCAAAAGAAGTTGTGTGTTGCCGCAAACTCTAAAAGGGTCATGATAAAATCTATTTGGTCCGACTGTAGGTTGGACCCTCCTCGTAGGTAGTGATCCACCGCATTAGGACCAAGCCTGTGGGGGATGATTGTATACAGGGAGGTCACGTCTGCTGTGACCATCCATGTATTTTCTGTAGGCTGTAGGCCTTCCAAAATATTAATCACCTGGCGAGTGTCTTTAACGTAAGACGGCATCGCCTGAACCAAGGGTTGTAAGTAAAAATCTATATACTTGCCCACCCGGGACGTTACGGAATCAATGCCGCTGATGATAGGACGTCCCGGGGGGCAAGTAAGGCTCTTATGAATCTTGGGAAGGTAATATAATATCGGAACCCTAGGTGCCTTGGGTATAAGGAAGAGGCTCTCTTTTTTGTTTAATATACCTTGATCCCTCCCCTGTAATACAAGTTCTTCCAAGAGTGATTTGTATCTCACTCCTGGGTTGGAGGGAAGCAGGGTGTAGGTGTCCACATCACCAACTATTCTATTGAGTTCCTCCAGGTAGTCTTTTTTATTTAATAGGATGATCCCGCCTCCTTTATCAGCTGGCCTGATGACTAATTCTTTATTGGCACATAGGGACTCTATCCCTTGCTCCAAGTCCCTTTGTAGTCTAGCCTGTTTAGTCTTAATATCATCTAGGTCTTTAAGAACAACTTCTCTAAAGACTTTCAATGAAGGTGCCAGTGCCCCTGGGGGGTTGAATAAAGATGCGTTGGCCAGCCCTGAATGTTGATATTCAGTGTTTCTGATCCTGGCATTCCCTCCTTGATATGTGGCAAAATGTCTCTTAATGCTCAACTTGCGCACATACTTGTGTATATCCATATAGGTCTGAAATTTGCTCAGACCTTTCGGTGGAGCAAACTTCAGACCTTTGTCTAAGACTCTCATTTCAGAGTCTGACAGTGTCTGGGAACTTAGATTAAAGATACCTGTTCCCACTACGTCTTTTTTCTTTTTGGACTGCATGGCCCTCCCCCCTCGAGTTCCTCTCTTAGCTCTACAGCTCTTTTGGTGCCTTGGCTTAGTTTGGGAAAACCCCAACCCTGGGGAGGGTTTTCGGAATAACTGGTATTATCTGTAAATTCCGGGTCATTGAATCTGTCATCCCTCCCACTTAGAGGGAAGAAAGAATTGTTAGTAGGGATATTGAAACCCTGTTCATTTCCTCTCTGTCTGTCGTTATAATGGAGGGGTGGCCGAAAATTGTCATTAGTTAACTGATGTGGTGGATTTGGAATAAATCCACGTTGGTGTCCTTGATTGAAACCATAATTAGGGGGGGGGCCAAATCTTTGGTTATAGGGTGGACCCATATTCCCAATAGAGGGAAGGTACTGGTCCCATCCTTGGTAGCCTGCCCACGTTGGGCCATATCCCATGCCGAAACCTTGGTTCTGGCTAGGGCCTATTCGTTGTGTACTCGTGGGTGGGCCCCTCCCTTGTTGTTTGCCTTTGTTACCCCCTGGTTGTTTAAAAGGGGACATATGATTGGTACCCTTACCCTTTTTGATGGGTTTGGCAACCCAAGAATTGGGATGGGGGGTCCTAGTGGGCAAACCAGCCCCCGAAGATGTAGTAGGTGTGGGTATGGGCCTTGCCCCAACGGCTGTTCGACTAGTCTGAGGAGCAGTGTCCATATCAACACCATCTGTGGCGGTTTGTTCAGCTAGCAATTTCTTTTGCCAGTCAAATACAAGTGATGACTGGTAATCAGACATGTCTCTGTTGAATTTCTTTTTCTTTTTAATTTTTTGTTCCCTGTCCTCTTTCTCAAGTACCTTCAGCAGATTCTTTGATCTCTCCTTATACTCTTCAGTATTTTTAAAGGGGAGCAATTTGTCTTTAATGCCTTTGACCTCTTCATCAATCCTGGTTAATTTATTGGACTTTCTCTCAACCAGAAATTTGATGAAGTTGACTCCTGCATCGTTAAAATACTTGTACCAATCTTCCAATTGGGTTTCACCTTTCTGGGGACAGACATCCCAACGAAGGCTGCGTGGGACCATGTGGTTTCTAATGTAGGTTTCTAGGAACGCAATGTCCCATTGCGTGTGGGTTTCTGTGACCGTAAGGTTTTTCAACCTGACAAACAGACCCCCCAGATCTCCATCACCTTCTTTGAAAAGTTCAAAGACTCCCTCAGTGTTGACCACTCTAGAGGCCCTATATTCGAAAAAATCCATAATTCAAAGTGTTCCTTAGAGCTATATCTCTTGAATTATGGATTTTTTCGAATATAGGGCCTCTAGAGTGGTCAACACTGAGGGAGTCTTTGAACTTTTCAAAGAAGGTGATGGAGATCTGGGGGGTCTGTTTGTCAGGTTGAAAAACCTTACGGTCACAGAAACCCACACGCAATGGGACATTGCGTTCCTAGAAACCTACATTAGAAACCACATGGTCCCACGCAGCCTTCGTTGGGATGTCTGTCCCCAGAAAGGTGAAACCCAATTGGAAGATTGGTACAAGTATTTTAACGATGCAGGAGTCAACTTCATCAAATTTCTGGTTGAGAGAAAGTCCAATAAATTAACCAGGATTGATGAAGAGGTCAAAGGCATTAAAGACAAATTGCTCCCCTTTAAAAATACTGAAGAGTATAAGGAGAGATCAAAGAATCTGCTGAAGGTACTTGAGAAAGAGGACAGGGAACAAAAAATTAAAAAGAAAAAGAAATTCAACAGAGACATGTCTGATTACCAGTCATCACTTGTATTTGACTGGCAAAAGAAATTGCTAGCTGAACAAACCGCCACAGATGGTGTTGATATGGACACTGCTCCTCAGACTAGTCGAACAGCCGTTGGGGCAAGGCCCATACCCACACCTACTACATCTTCGGGGGCTGGTTTGCCCACTAGGACCCCCCATCCCAATTCTTGGGTTGCCAAACCCATCAAAAAGGGTAAGGGTACCAATCATATGTCCCCTTTTAAACAACCAGGGGGTAACAAAGGCAAACAACAAGGGAGGGGCCCACCCACGAGTACACAACGAATAGGCCCTAGCCAGAACCAAGGTTTCGGCATGGGATATGGCCCAACGTGGGCAGGCTACCAAGGATGGGACCAGTACCTTCCCTCTATTGGGAATATGGGTCCACCCTATAACCAAAGATTTGCCCCCCCCCCTAATTATGGTTTCAATCAAGGACACCAACGTGGATTTATTCCAAATCCACCACATCAGTTAACTAATGACAATTTTCGGCCACCCCTCCATTATAACGACAGACAGAGAGGAAATGAACAGGGTTTCAATATCCCTACTAACAATTCTTTCTTCCCTCTAAGTGGGAGGGATGACAGATTCAATGACCCGGAATTTACAGATAATACCAGTTATTCCGAAAACCCTCCCCAGGGTTGTGGTTTTCCCAAACTAAGCCAAGGCACCAAAAGAGCTGTAGAGCTAAGAGAGGAACTCGAGGGGGGAGGGCCATGCAGTCCAAAAAGAAAAAAGACGTAGTGGGAACAGGTATCTTTAATCTAAGTTCCCAGACACTGTCAGACTCTGAAATGAGAGTCTTAGACAAAGGTCTGAAGTTTGCTCCACCGAAAGGTCTGAGCAAATTTCAGACCTATATGGATATACACAAGTATGTGCGCAAGTTGAGCATTAAGAGACATTTTGCCACATACCAAGGAGGGAATGCCAGGATCAGAAACACTGAATATCAACATTCAGGGCTGGCCAACGCATCTTTATTCAACCCCCCAGGGGCACTGGCACCTTCATTGAAAGTCTTTAGAGAAGTTGTTCTTAAAGACCTAGATGATATTAAGACTAAACAGGCTAGACTACAAAGGGACTTGGAGCAAGGGATAGAGTCCCTATGTGCCAATAAAGAATTAGTCATCAGGCCAGCTGATAAAGGAGGCGGGATCATCCTATTAAATAAAAAAGACTACCTGGAGGAACTCAATAGAATAGTTGGTGATGTGGACACCTACACCCTGCTTCCCTCCAACCCAGGAGTGAGATACAAATCACTCTTGGAAGAACTTGTATTACAGGGGAGGGATCAAGGTATATTAAACAAAAAAGAGAGCCTCTTCCTTATACCCAAGGCACCTAGGGTTCCGATATTATATTACCTTCCCAAGATTCATAAGAGCCTTACTTGCCCCCCGGGACGTCCTATCATCAGCGGCATTGATTCCGTAACGTCCCGGGTGGGCAAGTATATAGATTTTTACTTACAACCCTTGGTTCAGGCGATGCCGTCTTACGTCAAAGACACTCGCCAGGTGATTAATATTTTGGAAGGCCTACAGCCTACAGAAAATACATGGATGGTCACAGCAGACGTGACCTCCCTGTATACAATCATCCCCCACAGGCTTGGTCTTAATGCGGTGGATCACTACCTACGAGGAGGGTCCAACCTACAGTCGGACCAAATAGATTTTATCATGACCCTTTTAGAGTTTGCGGCAACACACAACTTCTTTTGGCATAATGGTAATTTTTACCGCCAGGATAGGGGCGTAGCAATGGGGGCGAAATACGCCCCTAGCCTGGCGAATTTGTTTATGGCCCAGTGGGAGGAGGACGCCGTCTATAGCCAGGGCAGACCAGAGGTCGCCCTGTGGGCAAGATATATAGACGACGTCCTCCTCCTGTGGCATGGGACCTTGCCCTGTTTGGAGGAGTTCATGAACTCCTTGAATTCCAACGATAGAGGTATTCGTTTCACATATGAGGCCAGTCAACAAGATATCCATTTTTTGGATTTAAAGATTTCCATTAGGGGTGACAGATTTACCACCTCCACTTTTTTCAAACCCACTGATCGAAATTCGTATATTCCAGTAGAGAGCTGCCATCATGCCTCCTGGCTTCGATCAGTCCCAAAGAGCCAATATGTACGACTGAAAAGAAATTGCACCGACCCCCAATTATTTACAGAACAGGCGGAACTCCTGACTGCTAAATTCTTGGAGAAGGGCTACTCTAAACATACTTTGGAAAACACCCTCCAGCAAGTCTCTTTGTTGGACAGGTCTGAACTCCTAAAAGAAAAAACCTCCTCTGCTAAAGGTGACAAAAGTTTTGTTGTTCCCTTCGTCACTAATTATTCAAACCAACACCAGAAGATAAAACACATTATGGCCAAACATTGGTACATCCTAAAGAACGATCGTGTTCTGAAGGACATTGTTCCTGATAAACCACAGGTGGTATTCAGGGGTGTCCCCTCCTTAAAGGACAGGTTAGCTCCAAACGTTTTGGACCCCCCTATTCATAAACCTTCCTTCTTTGGTGAATTAAAAGGTTTTTACCAATGCCGGAGATGTCAGGTTTGTAGTTTGAACAGGTGTCGCACTAAGAAAACGGAACAATTCATTTCTACTGTCACCTCTAAGCAACACCAAATCAAGGATTTTATCACGTGCTCCACGGAGGGGGTAGTCTACCTATTGGAATGCCCTTGCGGTCTCCAATATGTGGGCAGGACTAAACGCCCCCTCCGTGTTAGATTAAATGAGCATATTGCTAACATCAGGAGAGGCTACACTAAACATTCGGTCTCCAAACATTATTTGCTCAAGCACAATAGAGACCCTTCAAACACGTTTTTCATAGGCATAGACAAATATAGCCCCCATTGGAGGGGCAGCTGCCTAGTGAGATCTATTTCTAAATGTGAAATGGCTTGGGTCCATAGATTAAAAACCTACACCCCCTTTGGCTTGAACATAGAGGTGGATGTGAACGCCTTTATAGACAATGCCTGATTAGGTACACACCACTTCAGACAGACTTGGGTTTGGTAACTCAGTTCAAGTTTAGGCGAGTCCGCCCCTCTTTTTCTGTATGTTTTGTTCTCCCTTTTTAGGAAAGTAGAGGTATTACCCTGTATGTTGTATAACATTTGCATGTGTAAACTCGCTTTGAATACAGGTGAGCCCGTCCCTTCTTTTTCCATGATTGGTTCACTTTTTGGCCTGCCCCCCTGGAGGTGGAGTCACACCATATGATAAGTCAGAAAACACTACATACTGTATATTAACATTTTTTTTTATTTTTTCTTGTTTCACAATATCAAAAATTTTTTTTAGCATTAGTGTAGAGGACCCATTGTGAACTATTTAACCCCATATTCACATATGGACTATTGGTCCTGGTCTTGTTCTACTATCGACTCATATTTGGACCTTATGTTTATCCTACTAGGGCCCATTTTCAACCTTGTTGATTTACTACCTTGCTAGTGGAATTTTTCCCATAAATGATCGGAAAACCAGTAATGATAATCAATTGTCCTACTTTCCGAACAATAGACTACTATCTGTGTTATGCGAGTATTGTATACACTTATACATCACTCAGCATCACGGGATGCAGTCATCTTTATTATTTTTATAATCTCTGGTTAAGACATTTCCGAGATATTAACATTACCACCGTTTGACCAGGACATTTTTGAGATAGTATTACCAAGCATACTCCCATGAGTTCTGGCCATTTCACTAAGGGGTTAATGTTTCGTTTCAGTCTTTTTTGCTACGTCTTTTTTCTTCTGTTTTTAAACTTTCCATTTGAATATAACTACAGTATGGTATCACTTTCGGTATGCCATTACTTTTGCCCATTACAACAATGGCGCTTACTGATTCACGGGCTCCCCTGAGTTCAGAGCGAGGCTTGTGTATCTACGTTATAAGCGGTGACCCAGCACGTCACTCGTATCCCCATGATTACGTCCGCTTTGAGACGAAACGTCGGAGGAGTGACGTGCTGACGTCACCGCGAGTGTCAGCGTTCCCGAACGAAGTACGGACGCTTTGTGCTGCAGCCGGCCGGCCGCATTTTTTACTCTGTATTTTATGCACCTTGGAGTGCTCTTCTTTTATGCACCTTAGGGTGCTTTTTATATTTACATTGCCCAATAAATACCCCAGCGGGTCCCACCTATGATCCCCTCTCGGTGTTTTTATTTTTCATCTCACGATCGTGTCCCCTGTCCATACATTGAGGCACCGGAAATCGGAGGAGATTCCAACACAGCAGCGGAAGGTGACGGTTCCACCAGAGGAATAGAGGACCTAGGAGGAAAAAGGCCTTGGCTGGGCATTAGCCACTTGCTGTTATTTCCCCTGGAGCTGGTAAGAGAACAACCTTAACGGTGGTGGAGAAAGAAATCACAAAGTCACTTTTGATTTGCGTATCACCCACACGGACTGCACAGATTTGTCCATCTTTGGAGTCTTATTGGACAATTCACAATCTACTTTTGATTGAACTTTATTTTTCTTCACAGGATCTATTTTGAAATATCTTTATATAGTAAAAAATTTTTTTTGTGAACATTTTTCTTTTCACAGGTTTTTTCAGTAAAATTTGCTATTCATTGAGATATTATATACACATTTGGTTCATATATATGGACATTTATCACATTATACACATTTCACTTTTGCGGTGATTGTTTTCTTAGTATTTGTGTTAATGATTGTAGCACATTTTATTTATCACTGTTATCTGATCCAGTCACGATCATTCCATTTATCTGTTTTTTTAGCGCAACTTTTTACCTTTTCCCTTTATGTATGTGTTATATCGCACTTGTCGTTGCTGCTTCACGTGTTAGGTTTTTTGAGTCCAGCGCAATTTTTTCTGTATTTACTTTTGTGTCCATTTGATATATTATCATTGCTGCAGGACTTTTTTTAATTTTATTTTTTTTTTATATTTCTAGTTAATTTTCCACGTATGTAGATACAGGCTCGGGCCCGTATAGTGAATTTAACATTCCTTTCTATCACCATTCAAGGTTTTTGGGAGATATAGCTCAAAGGAACACTTTGAATTATGGATTTTTTTGAATATAGGGCCTCTAGAGTGGTCAACACTGATGGAGTCTTTGAACTTTTTAAAGAAGGTGATGGAGATCTGGGGGGTCTGTTTGTTAGGTTGAAAAACCTCACGGTTACAGAAACCCATACGCAATGGGACATTGCGTTCCTAGAAACCTACATTAGAAACCACATGGTCCCACGCAGCCTTCGTTGGGATGTCTGTCCCCAGAAAGGTGAAACCCAATTGGAAGATTGGTACAAGTATTTTAATGATGCAGGAGTCAACTTCATCAAATTTCTGGTTGAGAGAAAGTCCAATAAATTAACCAGGATTGATGAAGAGGTCAAAGGTATTAAAGACAAATTGCTCCCCTTTAAAAATACTGAAGAGTATAAGGAGAGATCAAAGAATCTGCTGAAGGTACTTGAGAAAGAGGACAGGGAACAAAAAATTAAAAAGAAAAAGAAATTCAACAGAGACATGTCTGACTACCAGTCATCACTTGTATTTGACTGGCAAAAGAAAATGCTAGCTGAACAAACCGCCACAGATGGTGTTGATATGGACACTGCTCCCCAGACTAGTCGAACAGTCGTTGGAGCAAGGCCCATACCCACACCTACTACATCTTCGGGGGCTGGTCTGCCCACTAGGACCCCCCATCCCAATTCTTGGGTTGCCAAACCCAATAAAAAGGGTAAGGGTACCAATCATATGTCCCCTTTTAAACAACCAGGGGGTAACAAAGGCAAACAACAAGGGAGGGGCCCACCAACGAGTACACAACGAATAGGCCCTAGCCAGAACCAAGGTTTCGGCATGGGATATGGCCCAACGTGGGCAGGTTACCAAGGATGGGACCAGTACCTTCCCTCCATTGGGAATATGGGTCCACCCTATAACCAAAGATTCGGCCCCCCCCCTAATTATGGTTTCAATCAAGGACACCAACGTGGATTTATTCCAAATCCACCACATCAGTTAATAAATGATAATTTTCGGCCACCCCTCCATTATAACGACAGACAGAGAGGAAATGAACAGGGTTTCAATATCCCTACTAACAATTCTTTCTTCCCTCTAAGTGGGGGGGATGACAGATTTAATGACCCGGAATTTACAGATAATACCAGTTATTCCGAAAACCCTCCCCAGGGTTGGGGTTTTCCCAAACTAAGCCAAGGCACCAAAAGAGCTGTAGAGCTAAGAGAGGAACTCGAGGGGGGAGGGCCATGCAGTCCAAAAAGAAAAAAGACGTAGTGGGAACAGGTATCTTCAATCTAAGTTCCCAGACACTGTCAGACTCTGAAATGAGAGTCTTCGATAAAGGTCTGAAGTTTGCTCCACCGAAAGGTCTGAGCAAATTTCAGACCTATATGGATATACACAAGTATGTGCGCAAGTTGAGCATTAAGAGACATTTTGCCACATACCAAGGAGGGAATGCCAGGACCAGAAACACTGAATATCAACATTCAGGGCTGGCCAACGCATCTTTATTTAACCCCCCAGGGGCACTGGCACCTTCATTGAAAGTCTTTAGAGAAGTTGTTCTTAAAGACCTAGATGATATTAAGACTAAACAGGCTAGACTACAAAGGGACTTGGAGCAAGGGATAGAGTCCCTATGTGCCAATAAAGAATTAGTCATCAGGCCAGCTGATAAAGGAGGCGGGATCATCCTATTAAATAAAAAAGACTACCTGGAGGAACTCAATAGAATAGTTGGTGATGTGGACACCTACACCCTGCTTCCCTCCAACCCAGGAGTGAGATACAAATCACTCTTGGAAGAACTTGTATTACAGGGGAGGGATCAAGGTATATTAAACAAAAAAGAGAGCCTCTTCCTTATACCCAAGGCACCTAGGGTTCCGATATTATATTACCTTCCCAAGATTCATAAGAGCCTTACTTGCCCCCCGGGACGTCCTATCATCAGCGGCATTGATTCCGTAACGTCCCGGGTGGGCAAGTATATAGATTTTTACTTACAACCCTTGGTTCAGGCGATGCCGTCTTACGTTAAAGACACTCGCCAGGTGATTAATATTTTGGAAGGCCTACAGCCTACAGAAAATACATGGATGGTCACAGCAGACGTGACCTCCCTGTATACAATCATCCCCCACAGGCTTGGTCTTAATGCGGTGGATCACTACCTACGAGGAGGGTCCAACCTACAGTCGGACCAAATAGATTTTATCATGACCCTTTTAGAGTTTGCGGCAACACACAACTTCTTTTGGCATAATGGTAATTTTTACCGCCAGGATAGGGGCGTAGCAATGGGGGCGAAATACGCCCCTAGCCTGGCGAATTTGTTTATGGCCCAGTGGGAGGAGGACGCCGTCTATAGCCAGGGCAGACCAGAGGTCGCCCTGTGGGCAAGATATATAGACGACGTCCTCCTCCTGTGGCATGGGACCTTGCCCTGTTTGGAGGAGTTCATGAACTCCTTGAATTCCAACGATAGAGGTATCCGTTTCACATATGAGGCCAGTCAACAAGATATCCATTTTTTGGATTTAAAGATTTCCATTAGGGGTGACAGATTTACCACCTCCACTTTTTTCAAACCCACTGATCGAAATTCGTATATTCCAGTAGAGAGCTGCCATCATGCCTCCTGGCTTCGATCAGTCCCAAAGAGCCAATATGTACGACTGAAAAGAAATTGCACCGACCCCCAATTATTTACAGAACAGGCGGAACTCCTGACTGCTAAATTCTTGGAGAAGGGCTACTCTAAACATACTTTGGAAAACACCCTCCAGCAAGTCTCTTTGTTGGACAGGTCTGAACTCCTAAAAGAAAAAACCTCCTCTGCTAAAGGTGACAAAAGTTTTGTTGTTCCCTTCGTCACTAATTATTCAAACCAACACCAGAAGATAAAACACATTATGGCCAAACATTGGTACATCCTAAAGAACGATCGTGTTCTGAAGGACATTGTTCCTGATAAACCACAGGTGGTATTCAGGGGTGTCCCCTCCTTAAAGGACAGGTTAGCTCCAAATGTTTTGGACCCCCCTATCCATAAACCTTCCTTCTTTGGTGAATTAAAAGGTTTTTACCAATGCCGGAGATGTCAGGTTTGTAGTTTGAACAGGTGTCGCACTAAGAAAACGGAACAATTCATTTCCACGGTCACCTCTAAGCAACATCAAATCAAGGATTTTATCACGTGCTCCACGGAGGGGGTAGTCTACCTATTGGAATGCCCTTGCGGTCTCCAATATGTGGGCAGGACTAAACGCCCCCTCCGTGTTAGATTAAATGAGCATATTGCTAACATCAGGAGAGGCTACACTAAACATTCGGTCTCCAAACATTATTTGCTCAAGCACAATAGAGACCCTTCAAACACGTTTTTCATAGGCATAGACAAATATAGCCCCCATTGGAGGGGCAGCTGCCTAGTGAGATCCATTTCTAAATGTGAAATGGCTTGGGTCCATAGATTAAAAACCTACACCCCCTTTGGCTTGAATATAGAGGTGGATGTGAACGCCTTTATAGACAATGCCTGATTAGGTACACACTACTTCAGACAGACTTGGGTTTGGTAACTCAGTTCAAGTTTAGGCGAGTCCGCCCCTCTTTTTCTGTATGTTTTGTTCTCCCTTTTTAGGAAAGTAGAGGTATTACCCTGTATGTTGTATAACATTTGCGTGTGTAAACTCGCTTTGAATACAGGTGAGCCCGTCCCTTCTTTTTCCATGATTGGTTCACTTTTTGGCCTGCCCCCCTGGAGGTGGAGTCACACCATATGATAAGTCAGAAAACACTACATACTGTATATTAACATTTTTTTTTTTTTTTCTTGTTTCACAATATCAAAAATTTTTTTTAGCATTAGTGTAGAGGACCCATTGTGAACTATTTAACCCCATATTCACATATGGACTATTGGTCCTGGTCTTGTTCTACTATCGACTCATATTTGGACCTTATGTTTATCCTACTAGGGCCCATTTTCAACCTTGTTGATTTACTACCTTGCTAGTGGAATTTTTCCCATAAATGATCGGAAAATCAGTAATGATAATCAATTGTCCTACTTTCCGAACAATAGACTACTATCTGTGTTATGCGAGTATTGTATACACTTATACATCACTCAGCATCACGGGATGCAGTCATCTTTATTATTTTTATAATCTCTGGTTAAGACATTTCCGAGATATTAACATTACCACCGTTTGACCAGGACATTTTTGAGATAGTATTACCAAGCATACTCCCATGAGTTCTGGCCATTTCACTAAGGGGTTAATGTTTCGTTTCAGTCTTTTTTGCTACGTCTTTTTTCTTCTGTTTTTAAACTTTCCATTTGAATATAACTATAGTATGGTATCACTTTCGGTATGCCATTACTTTTGCCCATTACAACAATGGCGCTTACTGATTCACGGGCTCCCCTGAGTTCAGAGCGAGGCTTGTGTATCTACGTTATAAGCGGTGACCCAGCACGTCACTCGTATCCCCATGATTACGTCCGCTTTGAGACGAAACGTCGGAGGAGTGACGTGCTGACGTCACCGCGAGTGTCAGCGTTCCCGAACGAAGTACGGACGCTTTGTGCTGCAGCCGGCCGGCCGCATTTTTTACTCTGTATTTTATGCACCTTGGAGTGCTCTTCTTTTATGCACCTTAGGGTGCTTTTTATATTTACATTGCCCAATAAATACCCCAGCGGGTCCCACCTATGATCCCCTCTCGGTGTTTTTATTTTTCATCTCACGATCGTGTCCCCTGTCCATACATTGAGGCACCGGAAATCGGAGGAGATTCCAACACAGCAGCGGAAGGTGACGGTTCCACCAGAGGAATAGAGGACCTAGGAGGAAAAAGGCCTTGGCTGGGCATTAGCCACTTGCTGTTATTTCTCCTGGAGCTGGTAAGAGAACAACTTTAACGGTGGTGGAGAAAGAAATCACAAAGTCACTTTTGATTTGCGTATCACCCACACGGACTGCACAGATTTGTCCATCTTTGGAGTCTTATTGGACAATTCACAATCTACTTTTGATTGAACTTTATTTTTCTTCACAGGATCTATTTTGAAATATCTTTATATAGTAAAAAAATTTTTTTGTGAACATTTTTCTTTTCACAGGTTTTTTCAGTAAAATTTGCTATTCATTGAGATATTATATACACATTTGGTTCATATATATGGACATTTATCACATTATACACATTTCACTTTTGCGGTGATTGTTTTCTTAGTATTTGTGTTAATGATTGTAGCACATTTTATTTATCACTGTTATCTGATCCAGTCACGATCATTCCATTTATCTGTTTTTTTAGCGCAACTTTTTACCTTTTCCCTTTATGTATGTGTTATATCGCACTTGTCGTTGCTGCTCCACGTGTTAGTTTTTTGAGTCCAGCGCAATTTTTTCTGTATTCCCTTTGTAGAGCCACCTTTTGCAGCTATCACAGCTCCAAGTTGCTTTAGATTTGCTGGGATTTTTGCCCATTCCTCCTTGCAAAACTGCTTCAGCTCCTTCAAGTTGGATGGTTTGTGCTTGTGAACAGCAATCTAAGGCCGCGTACACACGAAGGGACAATCCCGCGGGATTATCCGCTGGACTGAAGTCCAGCGGATAATCCCCTCGTGTGTAGGCGCCGGCGGACTTTTTGGCGCCAAAGTCCGGCGGACTTTTTGGCGTCAAAGTTTTAAGTTTGGTTTTAAAATTATCCGCTGGACTTGGCAGTCCGGCGGACAATCCCGCCGTTAGTAGGCAAGTCCGCGGGACTTTTGAAATGAACGGACTTGCCGCTAATCGGCAAGTCCGTTCATTTAGCACGTGACTTCAGGTTACGTAGCTAGCGTAGGCAGTAAATGCCGCCGCGCTAGCTCCGTAAACTGGCATGGATTTAAAGGGACTCCCCACGCCGAAAAACGGCGTGGGGGTTCCCCCCAAATCCATGTCAGACCCTTATCCGAGCACGCAGCCTGGCAGGCCAGGAAAGGGGTGGGGACGAACGAGCGCCCCCCCCCTCCTGAGCCGTACCAGGCCGCGTGCCCTCAACATGGGGGGTGCCCTGGGGAAAGGGGGGCCGTGCGGCCCCCCCCCCCCCCCCAAAGCACCTTGTCCCCATGTTGATGAGGACAAGGGCCTCTTCCCGACAACCCTGGCCGTTGGTTGTCGGGGTCTGCGGGCGGGGGCTTATCGGAATCTGGGAGCCCCCTTTAATAAGGGGGTCCCCAGATACCGGCCCCCCACCCTATGTGAATGAGTATGGGGTACGATGTACCCCTACCCATTCACCTAAGGTGTAAAATGTAAAGTACAAAAACACACACACTTTTGAAAAAATATTTTATTGCACTGCTCCGGGGGTCTTCTTCCGTCTTGGGGGTCTTCTCGCCGGACTCCTCCGCTCTCTTCTGCTCTTTTACCTAGCTCTTTCACGAGCGGAGGAGTCCGGCTACCTTCTTCGTCGTCGCCGCCGTCGTCTGGGGGTCTCGATCCGCCTTCGGGGGTCTTCCGGGGGTCTCTTCTGTTCTTGCGGCGGTCGTCGTCTTCCGCGCCGCCGGCGCCTTCTTCTTCTTCTTGTCCTTCTTCTTGTTCTTCTTCTTCTTCCGATGTTGACCCGATGCTCTCTCTGCCCGGAATGGCAGAGGCGCGCTGCGCTGGGACTTATATAGGGACATGGGGACAGGGTCACATGCTCATGTCACATGGTGACCCCGCCCCCTTGTGTTGTCACAGTCCCGGAGGATGCTGGGACTGTGACATCACAGGGGGGCGGGGTCACCATGTGACATGAGCATGTGACCCTGTCCCCATGTCCCTATATAAGTCCCAGCGCAGCGCGCCTCTGCCATTCCGGGCAGAGAGAGCATCGGGTCAACATCGGAAGAAGAAGAACAAGAAGAAGGACAAGAAGAAGAAGAAGGCGCCGGCGGCGCGGAAGACGACGACCGCCGCAAGAACAGAAGAGACCCCCGGAAGACCCCCGAAGGCGGATCGAGACCCCCAAACGACGGCGGCGACGACGAAGAAGGTAGCCGGACTCCTCCGCTCGTGAAAGAGCTAGGTAAAAGAGCAGAAGAGAGCGGAGGAGTCCGGCGAGAAGACCCCCAAGACGGAAGAAGACCCCCGGAGCAGTGCAATAAAATATTTTTTCAAAAGTGTGTGTGTTTTTGTACTTTACATTTTACACCTTAGGTGAATGGGTAGGGGTACATCGTACCCCATACTCATTCACATAGGGTGGGGGGCCGGTATCTGGGGGCCCCCTTATTAAAGGGGGCTCCCAGATTCCGATAAGCCCCCGCCCGCAGACCCCGACAACCAACGGCCAGGGTTGTCGGGAAGAGGCCCTTGTCCTCATCAACATGGGGACAAGGTGCTTTGGGGTGGGGGGGCCGCACGGCCCCCCTTTCCCCAGGGCACCCCCCATGTTGAGGGCACGCGGCCTGGTACGGCTCAGGAGGGGGGGGGGGCGCTCGTTCGTCCCCACCCCTTTCCTGGCCTGCCAGGCTGCGTGCTCGGATGAGGGTCTGACATGGATTTGGGGGGAACCCCCACGCCGTTTTTTCGGCGTGGGGAGTCCCTTTAAATCCATGCCAGGTCACGGAGCTAGCGCGGCGGCATTTACTGCCTACGCTAGCTACGTAACCTGAAGTTACGTTCTAAATGAACGGACTGCTCCGTGTGTGGGCAAGTCCGTTCATTTTCAAAAGTCCCGCGGACTTTTGGCCGGCGGATTATCCGCCAGAGAAGTCCGTGCGTGTGTGGGCAAGTCCACACGCTCGGAAAGTCCAGCGGACCCAGCTGGAAAGTCCGGCGGGATTGTCCGCTGGACTAAGTCCGCCGGCAAAAGTCCGCGCGTGTGTACGCGGCATAAGTCTGACCCACAGATTTTCTATTGGATTGAATTCTGGGCTTTGACTAGGCCATTCCAACACATTTACATGTTTCCCCTTAAACCACTCAAGTGTTGCTTTAGCAGTGTGTTTGGGGTCATTGTCCTGCTGGAAAGGGAACCTCCGTCCTAGCCTCAAATCACACACAGATTGATACAGGTTTTTCTCAAGAATATCCCTGTATTTAGCACCATCCATCTTTCCCTCAACTCTGACCAGTTTTCCAGTCCCGACTGCTGAAAAATATCCCCACAGCATGATGCTGCCACCACCATGTTTCACCGGATGGTGTTCTTTGATGTGATGTGATGTGTTGGGTTTGCGCCAGACATAACGTTTTCTTTGATGGCCAAAAAGTAAAATTTTAGTCTCATCAAACCAGAGCACCTTCCTCCATACATTTTGGGAGTCTCCCACATGCCTTTTCAAAAACTCAAAACGTGCCATTTTGTTTTTTGCTAAAAGTAATGGCTTTCTTCTGGCCACTCCAACTCCTATGGAGCGTACGGCTTATTGTCGTTCTATGTACAGATACTCCAGTCTCTGCTGTGGAACTCTGTAGCTCCTCCAGGGTTACTTTAGGTCTCTGTGCTGCCTCTCTGATTAATGCCCTCCTTGCCCAGTCCGTGAGTTTTGGTGTGTGGCCGTCTCTTGGCAGGTTTGCTGTTGTGCCATGTTCTTTCTATTTGGTTATGATATATTTGATGGTGCTCCTAGGGATCATCAAAGATTTGGATATTTTTTTATAATCTGACCCTGACTTGCACTTCTCAACATTGTCCCTTACTTGTTTGGAGAGTTCCTTGGTCTTCATGGCAGTGTTTGGTTAGTGGTGCCTCTTGCTTAGGTGTTGCAGCCTCTGGGGCCTTTCAAAAAGGTGTGTATATGTAATGACAGATCATGTGACACTTAAAGGCATGTACACACGATCGGAATTTTTGACAACCAACATGCAAATTAGCTGTTTTGGACCAACATCCGACCGCGTGTACGCTCCATCGGACCAACTTTTTCCAGGTTTCATCAGACTTTTGTTGGCTGTGCGAACGGACCAACTTTCTGCCAACAAAAGTCCGATGGACCAAAGTCCGACCGTGTGTACAGAAAACCATCGGACTTTTGTCCAAAGTACAAACACGCATGCTCAGAACCAATGCAAAAGATCAGACAACAAATATAGAAGTTGACCAAAGGTGGCGCTGGAGTATTCGAACGTCCTCTTTTGAAGTGTTGTCAGTACGTTGAAACGTCACTACGTTCAGGTTTGTTGCCTAAATAGTCCGATCGTGTGTATGCAATACCAACTTGGGGCCAACGCCCTTTGGACAAAAATCCACGGGAAAGTTGGTCCAAGGTCCGATCGTGTGTATGAGGCTTTAGATTGCACACAGGTGGACATCATTTCACTAATTATGTGACTTCTGAAGATAATTGGTTGCACCAGAGCTTTGTATGGGCTTCATAACAAAGTGGTAAATACATACGCACATGCCAATTATCATTTTTTTTATTTCTGAAAAATTGTTTTATGTATATATTTTTACTTCACCAACTTAGACTATTGTGTTCTGATCCATCACATAATTCAGATTAAAAAAACATTGAACTAAAGGCTGTAATGTAACAAAATAGGTAAAAAGCCAAGGGGGTGAATAATTTTGCAAGGCACTGTATGTGCAAAAAAGCAATACATTTATAAAAAAAAGAAAACAAAATGTTCATGAATCCATATGGGTGATCCTAATCCAAAAAGTGACTTGTGCCTAGGTGAACAGTGCAATATTGATCCCTGGTGAAAGAAGGGGTGAACTCCACTCGTGGTTCACACTCACCGGAAAGTTGAACCCCTGTGGACCCAGTGACCAGTATGGTTACTGGGTCCGGTCACACTAGGATGGATGAGCAGAAAGCCTTTCTGTCCATCCATCATTATGTGACCGGACCCAGTAACCGCACTGGACGAGCTGGGGAGGAGGAAATACGGGATAATGATCAGGAGCAGCTTATGGGTGTTGCCTTCTACCCCTGCAGGGGTTCAACTTTCTGGTGGGAGAAACGATGCCCCATTGTTGGCGTGTCTCATCTGTGGGAGAAATAGTGCCCCAAGGGCCGGATAAAGGCAAGAGGGCTGCATTTGGCCCCCAGGCCACAGTGTGGAGACCACTGCTCTAGCCAGTCATGGATGTTACTTTGGTGAGCATTTATCCTCTTCTGGACCACACAAATGCATCTCTTCCTTACCACTATGGGAGTTCTCACAATATGAGTCAACCAGAGATCCATGTCTTCCCGTTTGTTCCTCCACCTGGCAACTTGGACTATTGATACTTACCATCATCTTTTATGAGGATATTATTATTGAATGGCTATTGGCTTGTTTTTCACCTTGTGAGAAATATTAGTAAGCCCTGGCGCCAACCAGAAATATGCGAAGCTGCACTTTTAAGTGAATAAACCACCTCTGAAAAGCGAACCAATGAAAAGCAAGGCGCTAACACATATGTGATAATTGCATGTGAACAAAGGATAAAAAAAAACAAAAAACAAATATACTTGAGTCCAAAAGGTGAAAAAAAAAATTATTTATAAGAATTATTAATAAATATTGCACAGTCCTTAATGCATAGGATGCACTAAGGTGAAAAAACACAAGGGTTTACAACCCCTTTAGCCTCAGATACTCCTCCTATAAGTGCTCCACCACAAAATGTATAAACTGCAGGCTTACCAACAGCATCAATGCTATGCGCCTTTGGTGTCATAGGGTACCACACTTTTTGCACGTTGTTTTAACGTGCAACAGACGTGCAGCCATATGTGACTTAATTTCCGGGGATTGTTCTGGTTTGAACTTCCGGCCATTTGAAGAACACACCGGTTCGGACCATGTGGCGTGCAGGACAATCGAACAGGCTGGTTGTGTTGGTGCTGACTATAGCACCTTGAAATATGAGTGGCAAATTTATATTTTTAATCCTTTGTTTTGACTTTTAATAAACCGGTATCACACTATCCTTGATTATTATCTCTCCCAGGGTCTCGGTTATTGATGTTTGAGGAGATTAGCTGCAGGTGGATTCCCAATATACCATTTGTAAGGTGGGTACCCTATTGAAACCAATGGCGCATATCATAGATGCTGTTGGTAAGTGTGCATTTTGTACGCTTTAAGACCAGGAGCACAGTGATTGGAGCTTTCTTCAGCAAGATTTAGGAACCATTTTTGAAATGTGCAATATTTATTAATAATTCTTATAAATAAAAAAATTTTCACCTTTGGACTCTCAAGTATATTTGGTTCGTATTTTAGCCTTCGTTCACATGCAATTATCACATATGTATTAGCGCCTTGCTTTTCACCTTTGCTCACAAAGTATTGAACTCTTTGTCTCCATAGTTCCATTTATCCACCATGCATGGGATCACCATTATATTTTTTTTATATATAGATTTGTCTACTAAAATCACTATACAAGGAGGTTTGTAGGGGCTTATTGAGTATTTGTATATAGCGAGAGAGGTGGATGCATGTTTTTATGGGTGTATGATGTGGGCTTGGTACCATTTTAATGCAATACACAAATTACATGTTTGTTATATTTTTGATTAATAAAATATACAGTGAGGGGGGAAAAGTATTTGATCCCCTGCTCATTTTGAACGTTTGCCCTCTGACAAAGAAATGATCGGTCTATAATTTTAATGGTAGGTTTATTTTAACCATGAGAGATAGAACAAAAAATATCCAGATAAAAGTTATAAATGGATTTGCATTTTAATGAGTGAAAAGTATTTCATCCCCTATCAATCAACAAGATTTCTGGCTCCCAGGTGTCTTTTATACAGGTAACGAGCTGACCAAGACCAAAGAGCTGTCCAAGGGTGTCAGGGACAAGATTGTAGACCTACAAAAGGCGGGAATGGGCTACAAGACCATCTCCAAGTCGCTTGGTGAGAGGGTAACAACAGTTGGTTTGATTATTCGCAAATGGAAGACACACAAAATAACTGTCAATCTCCCTTGGTCTGGGGCTCCATGCAAGATCTCACCTCGTGGAGTTTCAATGATTATGAGAATGGTGAGGAATCGACCCAGAACTACACGGGAGAATCTGGTCACTGATCGCAAGGCAGCTGGGACCATAGGGGTCTGTTTATGAAACTGAACAGCAGTGATCCTGAGGATCGCCGCTGATCTCAGCTCATAAATCGGTTTATGAAACAGAGATGATCGGGAGAGAACATGGTTCTCCACCAATTATCTCCACTCACTGAGAATCCGTCATTGTCTGACACAGAAACGGACAGTTTATGAAGCTGCGATCTCAGCACTTTACTGGCTGTTAGAATTCACACTCCCCGATTGACTAGCTCAGAGGTGGTGAAACGGGGAGTGAAGAGTGAAGAATAATTTATCACTGCTTAATAAAATGGACACCTCTGTTTTCTAGAACTGTAATCTCGTTAGTCTCACGAGATTCCAGAACCAGGGGGCGTTCTCCACCGTTTGTAGATTGCTTCACTTCATAAAAGGAGAAGTGATCTATACCGCTTCATAAACTGGCACTCAGGAGAGGAACTCTTCTGTGAATGCCGGAGAATGGAGCAGTAGATATTTTCCACTGCTTCGTAAAAACGGACACCATAGTCATCAAGAAAACAATTGGTAACACACTACGCCATGAAGGACTGAAATCCTGCAGCGCCCGCAAGGTCCCCCTGCTCAAGAAAGCACATTGGCATCAACTCAACTAGCCGTGTTTGGAGGAGGAATGCTGCCTATGACCCCAAGAACACCAACCCCACCGTCAAACATGGAGGTGGAAACATTATGCTTTGGGGGTGTTTTTCTGCTAAGGGGACATGACAACTTGTATTGCATTAAATGGACAATGGATGGGGCCATGTACCGTCAAATCTTGGGGGAGAAACCGCCTTCCCTCAGCCAGGGCATTGGAAATGGGTTGTGGGTGGGTATTCCAGCATGACACTGACCCAAAAACACATGGCCAAGGCAACAAAGTGGCTCAAGAAGCACATTAAGGTCCTAGAGTGGCCTAGCCAGTCTCCAGACCTTAATCCCATAGAAAATATGTGGAGGGAGCTGAAGGTTCGAGTTACCAAACATCAGCCTCAAAACTGTAATGACTTGGAGAGGACCTGCAAAGAGGAGTGGGACAAAATCCCTTCTGAGATGTGTGCAAACCTGGTGGCCTACTTATTTCACTCATTAAAATGCAAATCAATTTGTAAAACTTTTTTAAATGCTTTTTTTTGTTGTTATTCTGTCTCTCACTGTTAAAATAAACCTACCATTAAAATTATACTAGTTACTGATCATTTCTTTATCAGTGGACAAACATACAAAATCAGCAGGGGGGGGATCAAACTCTTTTTTCCCCTCTATATCTATAGTGAGGGAATATCATATATATGAGTTTAAGTCAGGTTTTTTAACTCTGTTCTTCTAGTTGTATACTCACCGATACACTCCCACCGTTTAGAGTAATTTTTTGCCTCTTTTGCATTATACATTATAATATAATCTCTGTAGGTGATTTATGGGATAATCTTCCAGTGCCTACTTTAGTGTTTATTATTAGACTCTCAGCATAGCTGTCTGCCCATACCTCATACAGGCACTTACCTGAGTGTAGGAAGATCAATGGACTACAAGAGGGCTCGCCAGGGCTTTCGCAGGTCATTGAAAACTACAAGCCGTCAGCCAAAATCACAACCTGACAGAGGTTCTAAACCTTTCCTAAACTTGCAAAAACGGTTATTTTAGTTTTAGGTAGAGTTCAGCTTTAAATGTTAGTCTTGATATTTAGCATGAGGTAATGCCATCATTGCTGAAACTGGGATTCCATATCATGAATTTCTTCACAACATCACTATGATGTCCTCTTTCTCCATCTTATTTGTCTTTACATGTCTTTCTTCAATGTCTATATTGTTATTATGGACTACATTAAAATAACAATTAAGACACAATGAATATTTTATTCAGAGGCCGATTAAAATCTGTACAGTGCAAAAATCACATGAAAATTTGATTTTTCACTTAAGCGTTTCAATTATATAATTTACAATCTTGTCAGACATTCACAGTTCAGTGTTAGGACCCTTGTTCCAGAGATCACACTAGAAATCCAAGATTTACAGAAGTAACAAGCACATTTTTAAACATTTCCTTTATGGGGCAACATAATGACCTTTGCTTGGACAGTCACAATTTGCTAAAAAAATATTCCGGTCTAATAAAGGTTTTTCTTTTAGATAGAATAGGCTTGTCCACAAATTCTACAATGCATTTCCCAGTATCACAGGGAGAATGTTCAAGCTCCAGTACTGTGACATTATTCAATGAGGAGGTTGTTAAAATGTGCATAGGAACATATAATGTTACTTGAGGTCCTCTGGCTGGCCAGTACCGACCCAGATTGAAGCCATTGATCCAAATCTGTCCCTATAAAATCAAGAAGATGAATTAAGGAAACATAATAAATCTTATATATGAAATGCCTATTTCAAATGACAATATGCCGTTTATTCTGAATGTCTTCAAGTAATTAAGGCTGTATTATAAGCACTGATATTTTCTTATTAAAAGCAGAATATACAGTGCCTTGAAAAAGTATTCATACCCCTTGTATTTTATTGGGATTTTATGTGATAGACCAAAGCAAAGTGGCATATTATTGTGAAGTGGAAGGAAAAAAACGATAAATGGTTTTCAGATATTTATTTGTAAAAAAAATTTGATAAGTGTGGCGTGCATTTGTATTCAGCCCCGAGTCAATACTTTGTAAAACCACCTTTTTCGTTGCAAGTCTTTTTGGTTATGTCTATCAGCTTTGCACATCTAGAAAAGTGAAATTTTTGCCCATTCTTCCTTGCAAAATAGCTCAAACTCTGCTGTTCAGACATTCTCCATCTAATCTGACAATTTTCAAGTCGTGTCATAGATTCTCTATTAGATTTAGGTCTGGACTTTGACTGGGCCATTCTAACACATGACTATGCTTTAGAGCTGCCACGACGCGTCAACGTAGTCGACTAAGAAAATATGTCGACATGCGTGAAAAGCATTGATGCGTCACACGTTGCGAGTTGCAGGTAAAAAAACACCCCCACCGCGGCTTTCAGCGCGGTGCTCTTCTCCCACGCACATCACCGCTGACTGTCCCCTATCCTCCTCCAGTCCCCATCTGTCCTTCTCCATGCTGCTCTGTGTCCCCCTCTCTCTCCTCCGTGCATCTGCGCCCCTCTCTCCTCCAAGCATCTGCGCCCCTCTCTCCTCCGTGCATCTGTCCCCCTCCATGCTGCTCCGTGTCTCCCTCTCTTCTCCGTGGGTGTCCCCCTCCCTGCTGCTGTCCCCCTCTCTCTTCTCCCCCTCCCTCTTCTCCCCCTCCATGCTGCCGTCCCCCTCAGTATCTCAGGATGGAGAGCGGAGGTAGGAGCCGGTAAACCCGGCTCCTTAGTTTTCTGAATGGACAGTCAGTGACTGACTCTGTCCATTCACATTAATGAAGAGAAGCCGCTGTCTTCTCTCCATTCATTATCAGTGCAGCGGAGTGTGACAGACCTAGCCGGACACAGGCTTTTTGAGAGGACTAAATGTGAGCCTCCTGCAAACCAATTATGGGCCCTGGATTTTAAGGGGCACAGGGTGAAGGAGAACCCCAACCCCAGTCAGATTCAATGCTGTATATATGTGTATATATATAATGTGTGTTGTCTCATGCTGTTGGGACACACACTGTCAGATGCTAGTGTCATGAACTCCAGATGTTAATTGAGAGAGATGATCAAATTGTCCTCTGTACAATGTAGTAGACGGTCCATCTGTTACTGGTGGTCTCCTGCTATTGTGATAAAACGTCTTGCGGTGGTAATTATGATAATTTATAATCAACTGTGTTTAGCTCGGTGACAACAAGTCTGACCTGTAGTGAAATCCTGATGAGTCACGTCGGCTGCTTAAAGGGATTAGTTAATTAATTTATGTTAAGTTGTTACAGGTGTATTGTTAGAGTAATATGAGCAGGAGGGGGGATCTCCTCTTCTACTGTATATAAATGTCAGTTTGGTTGTAATAAAAGAGTCCATGTTGAGCAGCTAAGCAAGTGTCGTCTCGTTTGGTGCTTGGGAGCGGTTGGAATATCTGAGATCCGTATCCAGACTGGGAGGAAGTGATATATGATGAACGCACTAAAGAGGAGTGTAGGGACGTTCCGTCACACGGAGGCTACAGAGAAAGGTACTGGGAAATCTGTGCCCCTAGTCCCTTTCCCTGTCTCAAATGGGAGATGTCAGAGGTCTGTTAAGACCCCTGGTATCTCACCATAGCCCCCCCAACAGGGCTGATAAAAAAAAAAAAATTGCAATAAATAATAAAAAAAATTATAAAAAACAAACACAGACACTGTCCCACACCCCTCTCCCTTAAAAAAAAAAAAAAAAAAAAATAAATAATTGTAAAAAATAAATTATAAAACTTCTGAACAGAAAAGAAAACCAGAACATAAAAAAAAAGGTAAGATAAAATATATATATATATATATATATATATATATTATTTATTTATTTATTATGTAGTTACCTATATGCTTTTATCTTACCTTTTTTTTTTTTTTTTTTTTTTTATGTACTTATTTTTTGTAAAGTTATCCAAAGGATTAATTTTCTAATCAAAAAAAAGAACACTAGATTAAGTAAATAAAATAAAAATAATTGTAAGTCGATGACTAATCATAAAAATAATCAACAGATTAGTCGACAGACAAAATAATCATTAGTTGCAGCTCTACTATGCTTTGATCTAATCCATTCCATTGTAGCCCTGGCTGTATGTTTAGGGTTGTTGTCCTGCTGGAAGATGAACCTCCACCCCAGTCTCAAGTTTTTTGCAGATTCTAAACAGGTTTTTTTGTCTGATTTTTACTGCAATTACAGCTACAAGTCTTTTTGGGGATGTATCTACCAGCTTTGCACATCTAGAGTGTCATTTTTGCCCATTCTTCTTTGCAAAATAGCTCAAGCTCCGTCAGATTGGATGGAGAGCTACTGTGAACAGTAGTTTTCAAAGTCTTGCCACAGATTCTCAATTGGATTTAGGTCTGGACTTTGACTGGGCCATTCTAACACATGAATATGCTTTGATCTAAACCACTCCATTGTAACTCTGGCTGTATGTTTAGGGTTGTTGTCCTGCTGGAAGGTGAACCCTTGCCCCAGTCTCAAGTCTTTTGCAGACTCCAACAGGTTTTCTTCAAAGATTGCCCTGTATTTGGCTCCATCCATCTTCCCATCAACTCTGACCAGCTTCCCTGTCCCTGCTAAAGAAAAGCATCCCCACAGCATGATGCTGCTACCACCATGTTTCTCGGTGCGGATGGTGTGTTCAGGGTGATGTGCAGTGTTCGTTTTCTATCACACAAAGCATTTTGCTTTTAGGCCAAAACGTTAAATTTTGGCCTCATTTGACCAGAGCACCTTCTGCCACATGTTTGCTGTGTCCTCACATGGCTTCTCGCAAACTGCAAACGGGACTTCTTATGGATTTCTTTCAACAATGGCTTACTTCTTGCCACGCTTCCATAAAGGCCAAATTTGTTGCGTGCATGACTAATAGTTGTCCTGTGGACAGATTCGCCCAACTGAGCTGTGGCTCTCTGCAGCTCCTCCAGAGTTACCATGGGCCACTTGGCTGCTTTGCTGATTAATGCTCTCCTTGCCCAGCCTGTCAGTTTAGGTGGATGGCCTTGTCTTGGTAGGTTTGCAGTTGTGCCATACTCTTTCCATTTTCGAATGAGGATTGAACTGTGCTCCCCCGTGAGATGGTCAAAGCTTGGGCTATTTATTATTTTTTTTTTTTTTTTGTACACTTAATCCTGCTTTAAACTTCTCCACAACATTATCTCTGACCTGTCTGGTGTGTTCCTTGGCCTTCATGGTGCAGTTTGTTCACTATGGTTCTCTAACAAACCTCTGAGGGCTTCACAGAACAGCTGTATACTGAGATTAAATTACACACAGTTTGACTATATTTACTAATTAAGTGACTTCCGAAGGCAATTGGTTTCACTCGATTTTAGTTAGGAGTATCAGAGTAAAGGGTGCTGAACACAAATGCACACCACACTTTTCACATATTTATTTGTAAAAAAAAATTAAAAACATTTCGAATTTTTCTTCCACTTCATGTGCCACTTTGCATTGGTCCATCACATAAAATCCCAATAAAATACATTTTCATTTTTGGTTGTAACATGACAAAATGTGGAAAATGTCAAGGGGATGAATACTTGTTCAAGGCATTGTATGGTGACCATTGGAAACCCACATCAGTATTTTCTTGAAATCATTAGTGTTTGAATGCAACATATACTTTAGTTTAAAGCTACACTGTAGTTCATCATCTATAAATACATACAACTTTAAAAGCAGAACTACCCAAACAAATACAGCCAAATCACTGTACTTATGTGCAACCTTTGACCTTGACCTGCCTAAATATTTGTATTTCTGTTCAGCCGCTCTTGTTTTTCAAACACCTCAGTCGCAGTTCATAACTGGCATGGGAACAGCACTATCAATAATAGTAAGTTTTACACACACACATATATATAGTTGTACCTGTTTATCTGCATCGGGTACCGCATTTATACAGCTTGTCTGAGTTTTCAGAAAGCAGATGGCGGTGAGCTGAAGTTACACTCTGCAGATCTCAGTGAGGAGAGTGGATTGGAGGGAAAGACCCCTCCACACAGCACACAGGAAAAGCTCTGAGGCTGCTAATCAGACTTGTGAGCTCCTTTCTTATCACCTTTTTCTTTTGGTGTTGGGAAAACCTTACAGAAATGGCAGATAGCAGAGGAACAAGGCAGCAGACAGAAATTACACTTAGTAATCTGGTTTGAAAAAGTAGACACTATAGGTGTGTACGCTTGTTAATATTTCATGTCAGGAGGTTTACAACCACTTTAAAGTGGTAGTAAATTGTGCCTGTTTTAAAAACAAAAAAAAAACGCACCTGTAAGGCAATCGCATAAGGTGCTTGTATGCTTTGCATTGTACATTATGAAATACTTACCTTGGAACAAAGCCTTCCAGTGGCATGCTGTCACCGCTGAGAGCTGACATCTTCCTGCTTTTTTCTTCCGTTCACACTCTCCGGCTATGTTATTGGCCAGAGCCACGATGACATCACTCCAGCGCATGCGTGTGGGAGCCCTCGGTTCCAGTACAAAGCTCTGAAGGTCCAGCAAGGTATGCCGGACCTTCAGAACACATTCAGGGTGAATATCTCCTAAACGGTGCACGTTTAGGAGATATTCATTTTACCTAAAGGTAAGCTTCATTATAGGCTTACCTGTAGGTATAAAATCACAAAGCGGGCGGGCTTTACTACTGCTTTAAGTAAGCTGTCTAAACTCCTCCCACTCCAGATCCTACGGTCTGAAAACACAGTGGATTTACAGCATTGTACAACGTAATGAATACCCGACTAGGCATAAGATGCATAACCTTCCAACTCATGCTGGCCATCAGGCATTTTCAAGCACTTTCAGCAAGCATTCTATACAACAGTCAAAGCTTGAGATGGTTATAGCATTATTAGTGCACTTTGTTTACATTAACATTTACATTTTCAGGACAAGCTTTTGGGGTGTATGCCCTTCTAAGGTACTGCTTGCACCTGAAAAGAAGGGGGTATACCCTGAAAAGCTTGTTCTGAAAATTTGAATGGTAAGGCAAAAAAAAATAAAAAATTACGACAGACTTTTCCTTCTTCTTTACAACAGGCAAACAAAAGAAGGCGACCCACTACCAACAGTTTTTATCATATCTAATTTTCAGCAGAAACAGTGGGTGATGGGTTGCAATTACACACAAGTTGAAAGAGGCTGGTAATTGAGAAAAAAAAAGATGAAAATTGTCATGTACAGTAACACGTACAGCATAAGGCCCCTTTCACACTTATCCGACTTGTCCCACGATTTGGGACTGCAAAGTAGCATGACAAGTCGTTCCCCATGATTTCCAATGACAGCCATTCATATTAGTACGACTTTAAGTTGTTCCGACTTCAAAGTAGTCCCTGCACTACTTTGGTCCGATTTTGATGCCACTTACACAGGCATTCCTTAAAATCGCGGCAAAAATCGCATCCGCGAATCGTGTTAAAATCACGCGACTTTGAAGTCGCACAAGCGTGAAAGGGGCCTTAGTCTGATTTTTACTATGGAGGTGGCTGTGGATTGACAATGTAAAGATTGATTCCGTACATAACTGGACTAAATAGGTGTTTTCGTGTATTTGAAAAAACAAAATAGGATTCTGACATTTAAAATGCATTAAGTACAGTATGAGGCACATGCTCTGTAGTCTTAAAGGATAAGTTCACATTTTAGAAAAAAATAAATAAATAAAATGCACCAGGTAAAAAAAAAAAAAATGTGCATTTATTTTTTACTTTTGGAGCCTGTAAAGCATTGCACCAGCGATCAGGAGATCACTGATGCCATGCAGGTCTCCTGCAGACCTGTCAGTGTATCTGTATACCTGTACGGCCAGGCAGATACACTGACCAGAACAAATCAATGGAACTACCACAGCGCTCCACTGCCCGTGGTACTTCATAGAGATTTACAAGCTGACCATTGCAAAAGGATGCCAGGGCTTGTAGTTCATTCGCAGAGCTCTGTGAATGAATGATGTGGCCATGTAGGCGGAGTCCCGCATGGTTACGCTGAATTTAAAAGTGACAGCTAGTACAGGGGAGCTTCTTCTTGTACTGCTGCCACCGGGGGGGGGATGTTGTGGGCACACTAAAAACGGGTGGAGCATGTAACATGTTTGCAAAGGTGAACTTATCCTTTAACCCTGGGTTATATGTAGCTACCTTCAGGTGATTAGACACTGGCAAAAAGGAGCTGCAGAGACGACCTCTATATACACTCACTGGCCATTTTATTTAGGTACACCTTGCTAGTACCGGGTTTGACCCTCTTTTGCCTTAAAGTGGAAGTAAACCCCCCTATCGTTTTCAGCCAAGGAAGCTGCCATCTTTGTCTCTGTTTAATCTTCAACTGCCACAGTGCTGCACATGTGATCCGTTATGACACCAGCCATTGGATGGTTTGACTGTTTGGTTGAGAGCACAGCCAATGTGCAGTTAGCAGTTTTAAGCCCCATACACACGGTCGGACTTTTTCAGACTGTTAAATCGATGGGTTTACTTCCGCTTTAAGAACGGCTTTAATTCTTTGTGGCATAGATACAAAGGTGTTGGAAACATCCCTACAGATTTTGGTCCATATTGACATGATAGCATCACGCAGTTGCTGCAGATTTGTCGGGTATACATCCATGATGTGAATCTCCCGTTCCACCACATCTCAAAGGTGCTCTATTGGAATGAGATCTGGTGACTGTGGAGACCATTGGAGTACAATGAACTCCTTGTCATGTTTAAGAAACCGCTTTGAGATGATTTGAGCTTTGTGACGGTGCATTATCCTTCTGAAAGAGAGTACACTGTAGTCACAAAGGGATGGACATGGTCAGCAACAATACTCAGGTAGGCCATGGCGTTTAACCACTTCAGCCCTGGAAGACTTTACCCCCTTCCTGACCAGAGCTCTTTTTGCGATACGGCACTGCGTCACTTTAACTGACAATTGCGCGGTCGTGTGACGTTGCACACCAACAAAATTTATGTCCTTTTTTTCCCCAAAAATAGAGCTTTCTTTTGGTGGTATTTGATCACCTCTGCGGTTATATTTTTTGCACTGTAAACAACAACAAAAAAAAAAAACTTTTTGCTATAATACCCCCCAAAAAAAATATATATATATAAAAAAAAAAAGAATTTCTGTCTCACTTTAGGCTGATATGTATTCTACATATTTTTGGTTAAACAAGAAGAAACAAAAAAATAAATAAAATAAAAAAAACGCAATAAGCGTATATCCCCTTCATGTTGCCAAGCAGAACAGGGAAATGCCTTGTTTACATCTCCCCGTTCTGCCTCTCCGTGTCACGATTGTGGGCCCCGCTCACGCGCCCACTAAGCCGCACCTTAAAGGGGACGTACAGGTACGCCCATTTGCCCAGCCGTACCATTGTGCCGACGTACATCGTCACGCACTGGTCCGCAAGCAGTTAAATGATGCTCAATTGGTACTAAGGGTGCCAAAGTGTGCCAAGAATATATCCCCTACACCACTACCACCAGCCTGAACTGTTACTACAAGGCAGGATGGATCCATGCTTTCATGTTTGTGCCAAATTCTGAACCCGCCATTTGAATGTTGCAGCTAAAAGCGAGACTCAACGTTTTTCCAATCTTCTATTGTCGAATTTTGGTGAGCCTCGGTTTTCTGTTCTTAGCTGACAGGAGTGGCACACGGTAAGGTATTCTGCTGCTGTAACCCATCTGCTTCAAGGTTCGATGGGTTGGGCGTTCAGAAATGGTATTCTGCATACCTTGGTTGTAACGAGTGGTTATTTGAGTTACTGTTACCTTTCTATCATTGTCTGTTCATTCTCCTCTGACATCAACAAGGCATTTTTGCCCACACAACTGGCACACTGGATATTTTTTTTTTTTCTCAGACCATTCTCTGTAAACCCTAGAAATTGTTTTGTTATGCATGAAAATTTCAGTAGATCAGTTTAAATAAATACTCAGACCAGCATGTCTGGTACCAACAACCTTGCCACGTTCAAAGTCACTTAAATCCCCCTTCTTCCTCATTTCCGATGATCGGTTTGAACTTCAGCAAGTATTCTTCACCACATCTAGATGCCTAAATGCATTGAGTTGCTGCCATGTGATTGGCTGATTAGCAATTTGTGTTACCAAAAGAATTGAACAGGTGTACCCTGTAAAGTGGCAGGTGAGTAACTTCTCCCGCTCCCAGCATACAATAGTGAGATCAAGGAACAGAGGGGAGGGACTGGTGTCCTGTACACATTAAAAAGGATTTTACAGGCAAGTCAAAAATCCTACTATACTATTCATACAGTATATGACACAGGATCTTTATTCCTAAAGATGAATTCCATGCATAATAAAAAAAATTTCAGTTACACTGGACCAGCTTGGAACAAAGTAACTATGTACCATATTTATCGGCGTATAAACACACGCCGGTGTATAACACGCACCCCAAGTTTAAGGGAAAAAAAAAAAAAAAAAAAAAAAAAACTACATTTAAATGCCCATCAATGCAGCCTTATCAGTGTCCATCTGCAGCCTTGTCATTGCAGCTTTGTCAGTGTCATTTGCAGCCTTGTCAGTTTCAGGCTTGCCGTTTAAAAATGGCGCCGCCGAGATACAGAGCGGATGTCCCGTGTATCTCGGCGGCGCTCAGTAGCTTTCGGCCGTTCTCGGTGGCTTTCTGAAAGTCACAGAGAGTGGCCAAAACCCACGGAAAAATTCACAATCGGTGGGGGAATCGGCATATAACACGCACCCACAACTTTCCCCTGATATTAAGGGGAAAAAAGTGTGTGTTATACGCCAATATGGTATATACACAATACCTTGCCAATGACCATGGAAGCTGGAAATTGCTGAAGTAGACACAACTACTTCAGTGATCTCCACTTTCTTCCGGGCCCTGTGCCCAGTGGCCAGCCTGAAGCATTATGAATACAGATGGTCAGCCGCTTGGCACAGGTGCCATTCAGAGAATGCTTTGCATTTTGACATCTCCTGCCTGCCTTTCCACCTTGTCCAATCAGAGAAAGCTTTACATTAATTCAGAAAATTTTATGTAAAAAGGCTTACTCTGCCTGAAATTCTTCTTTAACCATGGGATGTCCAAAACCAACCCAACTGCGGGTCGGGCAAAACAGCAAACAAATGCCAACAGGCCTACTGTATGTAGCAATGGGTCAAAAGAATGGTGCAGTACGATGTAGAGAAAGGGACGAGAGAAAAAGGAAAAATAAATAAAATCAGGCAGTTCCTGGAAAAATCCGGTTTACCCAAAATAACGCTAATAGACAGAGAAGAACTAGAGAACCCGATGAGTTACCCGATTTACCAGACTTTGTAAATACTTGAATGGTCTTGGAGTGGAATTTGAACTGAGTGAAGGCAATTTCCGAGTCGCCACCGGGCAAAAAATAAACAGGTTTAAAGGATAAAATGAAAGACCTTGAACATATGGTATCAGGTGGGGTTTGTCACAGGGCAGACAGGAAAGAGGACAATGGAATCAGACACTCTTCCTCCTAACTACAAAAAAATGAATAAGAAGACGGCTTGGGGGGAGGGGGGGGGGGGGGTGGGGGGAGCGGGGGGGGGGGCGGGGGGGGGGGGGGGGGAGGGGGGGGGAGGGTGGGGGGGGGGGGGGGGGGGGGGGGGGGGGGGGGGGGGGGAGGGGGGGGGGGGGGGGGGGGGAGGGTGGGGGGGGGGGGGGGGGGGGGGGGGGGGGGGGGGGGGGTGGGGGGGGTGGGGTGGGGTGGGGTGGGGGGGGGGGGGGGGGCGGGGGGAGGGGGGGGGGGGGGGGGGGGGGAAGGCGGGGGGGGGGGGGGGGGGCGGGGGGGGGGGGGGGGGGGGGGGGGGGGGGGGGGGGGGGGTGGGGGGGGGGGGGGGGGGTGGGGGGCGGGGGGGGGGGGGGGGGGGTGGGGGGGGGGGGGGCGGGGGGGGGGGGGGGGGGTGGGGGGGAGGGGGGGTGGGGGGGGGGGGCGGGGCGTGGGGGGCGGGGGGGGGGGGGTGGGGGGGGGGGGGGGGAGGGGGGGCGCCGGGCAAAAGCCCAGGACCAGATGGTTATTCGTTAAAATACCTAAAGAAATTCGATGCGATTTTGGTGCCCAGAGACTTTGTAAATACTTGAATGGTCTTGGAGTGGAATTTGAACTGAGTTCAGAGGCACAGAGAGCCCAAGTTACAGTTATCCTAAAAGAAGGTAAAGATGAAACAAAATGTACCAGCTATAGACCTATTTCCTTATTAAATTTCGATATAAAGATCTATGCGAAAAAGTCTTAGCGAATAGGTTAAAGGATAAAATTAAAGACTTGATACATATGGATCAGGTGGGGTTTGTCCCAGGGCGAGAAGGAAGAGACAATGGAATCAGAACTCTCCTCCTACTACAAAAAATGAAGACGGGGGGGCCCCCAGGTCTATTCCTGTCAATTGACGCTGAGAAAGCGTTTGACAGGGTAGACTGGGGGCTCGTGATAGAGACCTTGAAGTATATGGGACTGGGTCCCAGGATGCTGCAGAAAATAAAAGTTTTATATAAGAAACCGACAGCGAATATAAAAATAAATGGTAATTTCTCATCTCCTTTTACCATGAAAAATGGTACAAGACAGGGCTGCCCCCTGTCTCCATTGCTCTTCGTGCTCTCTTTAGAACCCTTAAGCCCCATACACACGGTCGGACAATCCGCGGACCAGGTCCGTCGGACCATGTCCGTCATACTTTGTCCGATGTTGGTTTTGCGTACACACGGTCGGACAAAGTTGTCGGAAAATCCGATCATTCTGAACGTGGTGACGTTTGTTGCCTACGACGGGACTACGTAGAGGCTAGTAGCCAATAGCTTTGGTCTTGTAATGTGATCTGAGCATGCGTAGCACTTTGTCCGGTCGGACAACCGTACACACGATCGGATTTGGTGTGATCGGACCGGGTTGACGGCAAATCTTTCCAGCAGGAGATAAGACTTTGTCCGACGGACAAACCGACGAACACTGTCCGATGGTGCATACACACGGTCTGATTTTTCAACAACCTTGTCCGATCCGACCGTGTGTATGGGGCTTTACTGGCAACAATTAGATTAAATAAAGACATTAAAGGAATTAGGTCTGGCGGCATCGAGCACAAGGCCGCGGCCTTTGCCGATGACCTTCTATTCTATATTACCGAGCCCCATAGAACATTGCCATGCCTATTAGACACACTGAAATATTATGGCAAAATATCAAATTTCAAAATAAACTTAAATAAATCCGAAATCTGAAATATAAATGTGCCACAAAAAGGAAGCACTTGAATTTCAGAGAGACTTTCCCTTTCCATGGAAAAAAACAGGGCTAAAATATTTAGGGATAATACTTGCCAATTCGGTCGATAAACTTTATGGGGAAAACTATATTCCATTACTTGACGAAATCAAAAAAGAGACTAAGAAAATATCTCTAAGATCTTTGTCATGGTTTGGACGTATTAATTCTGTTAAAATGATTTTACCGAAGATTACCTATAAATTTCAAATGCTCCCAATCCCTCTCCCAGACTATTATTTCCAAACCTTAAAAGCGATTTTGAATAAATGTATATGGCAAAATAAAAAGCCAAGGATTTTGCACAACATTCTGAGAAATAGTAAAGAGAAAGGAGGCTTAGGGCTTCCAGACCTGAAATTGTACTATCACGCGGTCGTAGTGTCAAGAGCCATCGAGTGGTCACACGAGGTAACAGATAAGCAATGGGTAAATATAGAGAGTAGCACTAGCGGGGTAAATCTAAGAACGGCAATATGGAACCCCCCGCATTTAAGGGGATTAGGCACAAACACACAAAAAATCACAAAGCACGTATTTAAAATTTGGGACTCACTGCACAAGCGATACGGATGGAAATATAATTCACCTTTAATGATGTTAAAAGATAGTGACTATTTCCCACCAGGGAAAACACACATAGGGGGTGGGGATTGGATAGGACAAAACACACAATTGAAGGACATCACAAAAAGAGGTAATATTAAAACTTTGAAAGATATACAGCAAAATACGACACAAGTAAAAATAAATGACTGGCGGTACATGCAGCTGACACATATCAGAAAACTTCCTCAACCAATCAGAACAAAAAATGAATAAACGCCATTAGAAAAGTGAGGAAATAGGGGAAAAAAAAGTTGTATCTAGACTATATAAAGCTTTTCTGATGGAAGGACATATGGAGGTACCGCCCTTCTTTATAAAATGGGGAAATGAATTAGGCTCACAAGACTAGAAGCACAGGATTAATAAGATTTTAAAACTAACCCACAGTTCGGCAATTGACACCCCGACCGCAGAAATGAACTACAAATGCCTCGCTAGATGGTACATGACACCGGATAAATTAAATAAATTTCAACCACATAGCCCACGAGACTGTTGGAGAGGGTGCCAGGAACGGGGCACAATGACACACCTTTGGTGGGATTGCCCAAAAATAAAGACATTTTGGAAAGAGATCTTGGAAACTATAAAAGAAATAAATGGGGCGACGGTGCAAGAAGACCCATGGACATGTCTTTTCCATGGAACAGAGGAACCAATAAAACAATACGTAAAAACCCTGACCCCCCAGATGCTGAATGCCGCAAAGGGACTAATCCCGAAGAAATGGGACCACGAAGAGGCACCGACTAAAAGAGAATGGATCTTGAGGATTGAAGAAATATATCAGCTCGAAAAGTTAAGATCAACAGGCTACGATGGGGCAGGTGGAGATATGGGTAAATGGGAGTGCTGGCAGAGATTCAAACGGATGTGGAGCTATGCTGAAATTATTATCTAAAACTATGAAAAGGCCTATTCTTTGCTTTTTTTTTTTTTCTTGAGTTAGAAGACAAGAGGTATTCCGGGGGGGCGGGAGGGGGCGGGTTCGGGGGGGAGATAAGGTTTGGTACTTGTAAAGGAAGCACCCAATAATCATTTGAAAATATATATAATAATACACGTAGGACATAAACTTAAATCTTAATGTTTACAAACCAAAGCAAAATTCCACAATGATGTGAAGAATCATGAGAGATATACAATGAATGTTAAACTGAATAACAATCTCTTAATGCTCGCTGAAGTCGATAAAAAAAAAATAAAATAAAAAAAAATAAACATAAATAAATAAAAGAATGGTGCAGTGAGCTTGGAGTACCTTGCACCCAAAACAGGCATCAGATTAAGCCTGAATTTAACTGCCAGTAAACAACAATGTTAGGGGTTATTATTGCATCCATTGACACTAATTCTGAGGGTTATTATTGCATCCCCTAACACAAATGTTGGGGGTTATTTTACGTCCACTGACACCAGTGTTGAGGGGTTTTATTCCACTGACTGACACCAATGCTGGGGTTATTAAACTCCCACTTCTTCAGTGTGCATTGTGAAAAACGCAGGACCAAAATTTCCTCTTGCTGCATAAGCACTCCAGGAGACACACATGCTTCAGATCAGAACCAAATTTGGCCAACTACAGGAGATTTTGGGTTGGTCCGCCATAATCCTTACTTTGAGGCTATTCTAATAGTCAGGAATCCTCAAAAACCTGAAAAAATTGAAACACACAGGGGAAGAAGGTCATTCTTTCCCCTATTGTAGTTCACCAATGTGAGCCTGGATGGCCCTAAGGTTTGTGGTCCTGCCCTGGTGACCCTCGGATGGTGATTGAGACCAAGTGATCACGTATTGGATTTTAGGACTATTTTTAACCGCTTCCCGACCGCCTCATGTAGATATACGTCTACAGAATGGCACGGGCAGGCAAAAGCACGTACGGGTACGTCCCCTTTAATTTGCCTGCCCGGGGGGCGCGCTCGCGACCCGGTCGGGAGCTCCGTGACCACGGCCGCGGGACCAGCGGACCCGATCGCCGATGGTATCCCGCGATCGGGTTACGGAGCTGAAGAACGGGGAGAGGTTTGTGTAAACAAACCTCTCCCCGCGCTTCCTACTCTGCCTGTCATTGATCGGCTGTTCCCTGTCATCGGGAAAGCCGATCAATGACGTCAGACGTACAGCCACGCCCCCCTACTGTAAAAAAAACACAACACGTCACACTGACTCCTCCCCGCCCCCTAGTGGTTAACTCCTTCACTGCCACTGTCATTTACATAGGAATCAGTGCTATTTAAATAGCACTGATTTCTGTATAAATGACAAATGTCCCAAAAATGTGTCAAAAATGTCCGATGTGTCCGCCATAATGTCGCAGTCACAATAAAAAAAAAAAAATCGCTGATCGCCGCCATTACTAGTAAAAAAAAAAAATATTAATAAAAAATGCTATAAAACTATCCCCTATTTTGTAAACGCTATAACTTTTGCGCAAACTAATCAATAATCGCTAATTGCGATTTTTTTTACCAAAAATATGTAGAAGAATACGTATCGGCCTAAACTGAGGAAAAAAAATGTTTTTTTATATATTTTTTTGGGGATAGTTATTATAGCAAAAAGTAAAAAATATTGCATTTTTTTCAAAATTGTCGCTCTATTTTTGTTTATAGCGCAAAAAATAAAAACCGCAGGGGCGATCAAATACCACCAAAAGAAAGCTCTATTTGTGGGAAAAAAAAGGACGCCAATTTGGTTTGGGAGCCACGTCGCACGACCGCGCAATTGTCAGTTAAAGCGACGCAGTGCCGAATCGCAAAAAGGGGCCTGGTCCTTTAGCTGCAAATTGGTCCGGGGCTGAAGTGGTTAATGATGGCTGTTTACCAAAATACACCTCACAGTGTAGCACCCATATTATACACCCTTGAGGAAGAAAAAAATAAATATTTTAAAACGCATTTGATGTTTATGTTACAACATCACCAAATCGTTGATAATTGTGGGAGTATTGTATTCCGGTTTATATTGCTATGTAATTTATCTATGTATAAATAGCCACCACCACACATTGCTTTTAAGGATGCTTTTATTCTTTGCGCACCAATAAAGATTTTATTAGATGTTTTGCAACGTGAGATTTCTCACATGCTTTTTACTTTTTTGGTTGCCATAAAAATCCCATATATGAGGATTTAGTTCTGTATATGGACCAAAATTTCTGAGCGCTGAATTACAGCCTCAATGCACAAAAATGTTCATATTGTGCCGCCCTCTGGAAGTGTCAGGGGCCATACTTGAGGCACTCTATAATTTTCACACTGACCACCACTGTTCAAGACCAAATGCCCAAATCATGACTTGTTTAATCCACCAAGCAATGGGGAGGTGAGAGAGGATACCATTTCGAAGGAGGCTCCATCAGACCCAGAACCCTCATGAAAAACCTAAAGGATTGGCTTTTGGACTACAAGGAAGCAGAAACTTGTCCCAGGAAAGGAATAGCCTTGGACAGAGGGGTGGTTGTGGATGTGGTATACTTGGATTTTGCAAAAGCGTTTGACACAGTTCCCCACACACGGCTCAATGTAAGGTAAAGTCTACAGGCTTGGAAAGATCAATTTGTAAATGGATAAAAAAAAAAAAAAAAAAAACTGGCTAAAAGACAGGATTCAGAGTAGTGGTTTATGACTCTTAGGCCGCGTACACACGAGCGGACTTTCCCGCTGGATTTTTCCTCCCAAAAGTCCGGCGGACTAAGTTTTAAGTTCAGACTTAAAATTTCCGCTGGACTCGGGAGTCCGGCGGACAATCCCGCAGTCTGTGTGCTAGTCCGCGGGACTTTTGAAATGAACGGACTTGCCGACACACGATCGGAAAGTCCGTTCATTTAGAACGTTACTGCATGTAAACGGGACTAGCGAAGGCAGCGAATGCTGCTTCGCTAGCCCCGTCACCTGTTATGGATTTAAAGGGGAATCCCTACGCCGAAAAAGTGGCGTGGGGGTCCCCCAATCGATCTCAGACCCTTATTCGGTCGGTCAGGAAAAGGGGGTGATGACGGCGGGCTCCTCCGCTCGTGAAAGAGCTAGGTAAAAGAGCAGAAAAGAGCGGAGGAATCCGGCGAGAAGACCCCCGGAGCTGTACAATAAAATATATATATTTAAAAAAAATTGTGTGTTTTTTTTATTTACACTTTTACACCTTAGGTGAATGGGTAGGGGTACATCGTACCCCATACTCATTCACATAGGGTGGGGCTTATAAAAAGGGGGCTCCCGGATTCCGATAAGCCCCCCACCCACAGACCCCGGCGACCAATGGCCAGGGTTGTCGGGAAGAGGCCCTTGTCCTCATCAACATGGGGACAAGGTGCTTCGGGGTGGGGGGGCCGCAGGGCCCCCCTTTCCCCAGGGCACCCCCCCATGTTGAGGGAACGCGGCCTGGTAAGGCTCAGGAGGGGGGGGCGCGCTCGCTCGTCCCCACCCCATTTCCTGACCGGCAGGGCTGCGTGCTCGGATAAGGGTCCGAGATGGATTTGGGGGGACCCCCATGCAGTTTTTTCGGCGTAGGGATTCCCCTTTAAATTCATACCAGGTGACGGGGCTAGCACGGCGGCATTCACTGCCTTCGCTAGTACCGTCTACCTGCAGTCACGTTCTAAATGAATGGACTTTCCGATCGTGTGTCGGCAAGTCCGTTCATTTCAAAAGTCCCATGGACTTTTTCCCGCGGATTGTCCGCCCGAAAAGTCCGGGCGTGCATTTATTTCCTCTTAAGAAGAGGAGATTAAGGGGGGATATGATAAACCTGTACAAATAATTAAGTGGTCCATATAGTGAACTTGGTGTTGAGTTATTCACTTTAAGGTCATCACAGAGGATAAGGGGGCACTCTTTCAGTCTAGAGGAAAAGAGATTTCATCTCCAAATACGGAAAGGGTTCTTCACAGTAAGAGCTGTGCAAGTGTGGAATAGACTCCCTCCAGAGGTGGTTCTGGCAAGCTCAGTAGATTGCTTTAAAAAAGGCCTGGATTCTTTCCTAAATGTACATAATATAACAGGGTACTGACATTATAAGTAAAGTTGATCCAGGGAAAATCCGATTGCCTCTCGAGGGATCAGGAAGAATTTTTTTTCCCCTGCTATAGCAGATTGGATCATGCTTTGCTGGGGTTTTTCGCCTTCCTCTGGATCAACTGTGGGTATAGGATTGTGTATATGCGATTGTATTATTATTATTTTTTTCTTTGATAGAACTAGATGGACTTGTGTCTTTTTTCAACCTGACTGACTAACTATGTAACTATGTGACTATGTGACATGGCTGCATCTAAGACTAAGCTTAGATACTCCAAGCAATAAGTCAGGCCTAGTGTTAGATTTTGGATAGATCCTCAATTTCCAGAAATTCTGCAGAGTCTGTACTGTCTGTTGGACATTGGACTATAGGGCTTGGGTGATCGTGTCCTTTAAAAAGGAGATCATCCAGCTAGCTATATAGTTACATAGTTAGTCAGGTTGGAAAAAAAAAAAAAAAACACAAGTCCATCTAGTTCAACCAACAAATAAAAAATACAATCCCATATACACAATCCTATACCCACAGTTGATCCAGAGGAAGGACGTGGATATCCTGCTGAGCACAAAGCAGAGCAAAGGACAAGAAACTAGCACCTTGGTGCTGACACGAGGTGCCATGGAAAGGCAACTGAAAATGTTATGTGCCCACAGCAAACTGGCAGGCAACATTGATGAGGTGGAAAATGGTCATGGGTAATTCGGCATCTTTGATGGCCACAGAAGGTCTCCCGAATGAAGAAAGACAATGGTGACACTGCACTTCTCTGGTGAACATATGTAAAAGGGGAAAAAAAAAAAATTATGTGGAGAATATATATTGTGTCCCCTATTAGAGTCCTTTTGCGAGGATATGACGGCCATCATTAAACCTCTGACATCGATTGACCTAAATGGGAGTCTAGCGGCATGCCTGCTGCACCTGACAGAGACCCATCAGGAAATACAAACAATCACTAACTATACATCTGGTAAATGCAGCTAGAGCTTGCATTCCTTCACTCTGGAGGCAGATACAGTGCCCTGATTGTCAGTGCAGATGTCCCCGCTAAGGAATTCCACTTACCGGCTCTACTCACGTGCTGCCAGCATGAGGAGAGGAATGGCGACAACTGGCATTTCCTGTTTACACTGTGATTCTACACAGCTGATCACATGGTAAAGAGCCTACACATCATAAGCTCTTTATCATGATCAGTGATGTGCACGAGGGACATGGCGCACGACAGATCGCCGAGCTGCGCACCCCCTCCCAGATACACATGTGCCGCGAGAATAGGACGACGTCATATGACCTCCTCCCAGAAGGAGTGCTCCCACCCATCCATCATTTCACTATACGGCAGGCGGGATGCAGTTAATATTGTTACACAGAGCTGAATACTATTCAAACTTTGGTCGGAATTATTGTTGGTATATTTATTGGGTTGATTTATTGTAGCAGGAGTGCAAGAATGAGATACTCTTTTTTTTATCACTCAAATTTTTTGAACACACATTTTGTACATCTTTGTATGAATTAAACAGGAGGTGGTGCTAGAAGTGCGAGATGTTTTTGGATTAAAAAGCACTGTAAGAAGTGCGAAGTAGAGGTATAAAATTTCATTTTTTGGATTAGTCTAAGACAGAACTTGACATTTTTAAAGAATTGAATAAAATCGAATGTCTGTCCTTATTGATCTTAGGATAGAATATATTGACCTACAGAAGGAGGAATTGGGCTCTCTCTGCACTATGTAACCTGCTTGTGTTTTTGCAGTTCGGGGGGAATGCAATATTCCAGCCTCACCGCACACATTATTGGTATACTAAGATGTAAGCATACCCTAAAAGTTATCCTCAGCTTAGTGGCAAAGGTTAAGGCAGGGGCATGCCTAACTTCCTGGGTGTCGGACTAACCTTAACACCTGACCATGGAAAAAAAAAAAATTAGAAGAAGATACAGCAAACATGAAATCACTTCCACTGCCTCAATGTGCAGGTGGTATGCAGTTGATTTCTCATCTGACTCAGAAGATGTCACAACTCTTATACTGAACATCAGTTAGCCCTCTATAACAAATTTGAGAACAAGTTTAAAGATTAATACATACTAAGGGGCTGTCTTTGTCTTTGCTTTATGTGCTGGTTGCTAAAAGTCAAACTTAAGTGACAGCTCTGTTCCTTTTCTAGTCAAAAACTGTCACTTGCAACCAGGTCTTTTTTTTTGTCATCTATGCCCTTGAGTGACACAGTTTTAAAAAAATTATATATATATATATATATATATATATATATATATATATATATATATATATATATATATATATATATATATATATATATATATATAATATATTATTATTATTATTAATAATAAATCCTGTAATATAACATTGTGGTGGTACTAGTGAAAGCCTGGGGGGAAAGAATGAAAATGACAATTTTTCAAAGCCATTGTTTTTTTTCCGGGAACAATCAAAATAATAAAAAGTGTGAAATATGTTCTTTTACAATGCTAAATAATCTACAGTATCTATGACATGTAGTCAAACTATATATCATGAAGACCTTAATGAAAGATTTCTGAAGACTTTATATATGGTCCTAAATTTTTGCAAGTTCTATCCGCTGAAGACAAGCAAATCCTGGAATACTGTTCAAACAACACTAATTCTCAATGCAGTTCCCAAAACGAGAACTATGCATTTCTGCCACTAGAGGGCACTGCAGGGGAAAGGCTCCAGTTTAGTTTGCTTGCGGGCTCCATCTTGTACCTCCTTCAGTTGGGCAATTGTTGGAATACAGAAGATTATAGTTTTGGTCCTCTCAGGCCTTCATTGACAGGCAAGGTAAATTTGTGTGACAAATTTCTGCTGACAAAGCTGCAATTTACAAATACTGCGATAAGAAATATTATTTTCCAAATGCTACAAGGATGAGAAAACACATCCTGGCATGCCAGAGGTGTCCTAAAGGGGTTGTAAATGCTTTTTTTTTTTTATCCATTCACACAGAATGCCGGACTCGGCCCCGCCCCCCATCATTGGATTTGATTTTCAGCAGCGGGAGCCAATGGCTGCGCCGATTTCAATCTATCCAATCAGGACACGAGACACCAGCTACAGATGGTGTGCTCATTCCCGGACAGAGGATGACAGCGTCCAGGTAAGTAAAATGTGTCCCCGGGGGGGGGGGGTCTACAGCACTAAAAAAAGTTTTCAGCTTAATGCATAGAATGCAATAAGGTGAAAAAACATGAGGGTTTACAACCCCTTTAAAGACATAAAAAAAAAATTATGGAATGAAATGAAGACCATAATGAAAGTGCAAGCAGCTTTTCCCTCCAGAGTTCTCATTCCAGAAACACTTTCTGCTGCTTCTGGATCATCACAAAGTGTTTCTTCACCAGCAGCATCTTCAAGTAAAGTGTTGCAAACCACTTCCTGACAAAAATACACAATACCTTCACTTGTAAATAAAATGACACCCGAAATTCAGGAGAACATTCATCAAGCTCTTGCAAGATTAATATATGCTTCTGGAGGGGGTGGTTACCTGTTCTCATGTGTAGCTGAAATTTTCTTAGCATAAACAGTCCTTGTTATTCCATTTGTAATAAAAAAAATAATTTTAATTTAATATCAAGTTTAGTTTATTTACTGAATAAGCTGTACTTTTGCATGCAGTACTTTTTTCTGAGCAGCGTGAGGCAATCCGCTGCCTCGCACTTTGTGGCTGGCAATTTAACTTTGAGAGGTCTGTGTGACATCTCAAGTTTGTTTAAAAAAAAAAATAAAAAAAAAAAAAAAAAGTGTGATGCGCAGAGCACAGCACATCACTGCACTGATTTTGGCCCCACCGCACACCAGCCGATGCATTGAAATGCAACAGCTGGTGTGAACCAGCCCTAAATGATATACTGGGACTTCCATAATTTAAAACAGTTGCATGCCTTTTCCAACACCTCAGTTCTTGATGCCATAATGAAGTAATACAGACATTATAACTTGAAAGTCAAAAATAAATCACCTTTGTCCATCCGGGAAATTTAATAAATGTATCCTGAGGCAAGTCTGGAATGCCACTGGGAATAAGAAAACTGCCTTTGTAAAATGTTGGTGATGTACTATTTGATGTGTTCAGAGAGGTTTCCAGCAAATGTCCACTCTTTACTGGACTGTCTATATCTAAGGGATACATTGTCCAATTAGCCAGAATTTCTCCATCAAGAGTCAGGTTAGTAAGCAAACCCTAAAAAGAAAAAGCACAAACAATGTAGTTAAGCAAAGAGATATACATCTACCTCTATATATAAAAAAATAAGACATACACAGAAACTCCTCTTTATATTGGTAGTCGGTAAAAAATATATAAATAAAAATCAGCATTGCCATCGATCGAAAACAAGAGCGAAACTGCATGGAGGGGGGAAGGCCCAATATTTTTTTTGCCCAGGGTCCAATCAATATTAAAGACAGCCCTGATCAAAAGTTTACATACCCCAGTTCTTAATACCGTGTACTGCCCCCTTTACCATTAATGACAGCTTGAAGTCTTTTGTGGATGAGGCTCTTTATCTTCTCAGATGGTAAAGCTGCCCATTCCTGTAAATTTTTGGGCTGTCTTGCATGAACTGCACGTTTGAGATCTCCCCAGAGTGGCTCAATGATATTGAGGTCAGGAGACTGAGATGGCCACTCCAGAACCTTAACTTTATTCTGCTGTAGCCAATGAAAGGTCGACTTGGCCTTGTGTTTTGGATCATTGCCACGTTGGAATGTCCAAATGAATCCCATGCACAGCTTCCTGGCTGATGAATGCAAATGTTCCTACAGTATTTTTTGATAACATACTGCATTCATCTTGCCATCAATTTTGACCAAATTTCCTGTGCCTTTATAGCTCACACATCCAACATATCAGCGATCCACCTCTGTGTTTCACAGTAGGAATGGTGTACCTTTTATCATAGGCCTTGTGGACTCCTCCAACTGAAGCGTTTATAGTTGTAGCTGAAAAAGCTAAATTTTGGTCTCATCACTCCAAATGACTTTGTGCCAGAAGGTTTGAGGCTTGTCTGTGCTGTTTGGCATATTGTAAGTGGGATACTTTGTGGCATTTGCGTAGCGGATTTCTTCTGGTAACTCGACCATGCAACCCATCTTTCTTCAAGTGCCTCCTTATTATGCATCTTGAAACAGCCACACCACGTTTTCAGAGAGGCCTGTATTTTTTTTCAAATTAAGTCATTTGTGGGTTTTTCTTTGCATCCCGGACAATTTTCCTGGCAGTTGTGTCTGAAATTTTTGTTGGTCTACCTGACTGTGGTTTGGTTTCAACAGAACCCCTAATTTTCCACTTCTTGATTAGAGTTTGAACACTGCTGATTGGCATTCCCAACTCCTTGGATATCTTTTTTATATTCCTTTCCTGTTTTATACAGTTCAACAGCTACTTTTTCCCCACAGATCCTTTGACATTTCTTTTGCTTTCCCCATGACTCTGAATCCAGAAACGTCAGTGCAGCACTGGATGAAAGATGCAAGGGTCTGTCAGGAGTCCAGAAAACTCATTGACATTATATATATATATACATACACATATACACATATATATATACACACACACACACACACACACACACACACACACACACACACACACACAAACACTAATTACAAGCAAACAGATCACAGGTAAGGATTGTTACCTTTAATAGCCATATAAACCCATTTGTATCAACTTGTGTGCATGTTATCAGGCCAAAATCAACAGGGTACAACTTTTAAAAGTTTACAACTTTTGATCAGGGTCATTTGGGTAGTTTGTTGTGATTATGATTTAAAAAGAGTGAACAGCTGATTGATAATAAATGGCTTCAGCCAAACACTAACCATGAGTGAAAGAAAAGTTTGTGTCATCATTCATATTCTCTGAAAAATTGCCCAAAAAAAATATAATGCTGCCAGGGTATGTAAACTTATGAGTAGAACTGTTATATATAAAATTTATTTTTTTCACTGCATCAAGTCAATTAAACTCCTGGAATATTGATCTGGTCAGGGAAGTAGCAGAGGGGATTGTTACATTTCATTATTACCAAAGCAGCTGAAACTGATTAACAGGTGTAAGGCCTTCAGAGAATACTACGCAGACTTGTATAATGTGCAATGCGACTCACCGTCTCTGACCATAAAGGAGAGCCGACGCCACATGCTCACATATCTAAAAGAAGCTAATTTGCCAAAACTATCACCCGTGGCCCTCAGGGAACTGGAATCTGAACTTTCTGTTGAGGAATTCCAGACGGCTTTGAAATCATCCCCGACAGGTAAAGCCCCTGGCCCAGATGGTTACACTATCCTTTATTACAAAAAGTTTAGCAATGTCCTTTTGCCCCGCCTTACGGCATATGTCAACTCCATTTCTCAGACCTCGGGACTTCGCCCAGAATCCCTTACAGCCCACATTACGGTCATTCCCAAATCGGGAAAAGACCCTACCCAATGCAGCAGCTATAGGCCAATTTCCCTGTTAAACGTTGACATCAAATTATATTCTAAAGTCATGGCCAATAGACTACTCCCCCTTATACCCAGCTGGGTCTCCACAGACCAGACGGGTTTCATGCCGCATAGAGAAGCCAAAGATAATTCCCTTCGGGCAATATCTCTTATACAATATGCTCAAAGGTCTTCCCAGTCCACCCTACTTATATTCACTGATGCTGAAAAAGCATTTGGGTGGACTGGGACTACCTAAAAATGACTTTACGTCACTTCGGGCTAGGGTCCAAAATGTTTTAATTTCTCGAAGTCCGAAATCTTGAATATTAACTTGCCCAGTAAAGAGGTATAACGTCTAAAACCCCTCTTCCCCTTTAGATGGGTCCAGCGAAGCATGAAATATTTGGGAATATTCCTCACGCCTAACATCCAATCCCTTTTTAAATATAACTATATCCCACTATTGAATAACATTAGAAATGACCTTAAAAAGTGGAGCACGTTATTGCACTCCTGGCTAGGTAAAGTGAGTTTAGTTAAAATGAATATCCTGCCCAGAGTTCTCTTCTACTTTCAGATGATTTCATTGGGTGTTCCTATAGGGTTCTTCTCTCTGCTGCAGACCATGGTCTCCCGCTTTATTTGAAGGAACAGCCACCCCAGACTATCCAGGGACGTGCTTTTTTGGTCCAAGGGATCTGGGGGACTGGCTCTCCCAAATTTCAAGACGTACTATAATGCTGTGATTCTGTCCAGGGTCTCAGATTGGATATATGCCGCTAATTCTAAACTGTGGGTGAGCCTTGAACATACTCTAAGTAGCACAGACCTAGCAGTTACTCCCTGGCTTCCACACCCCTACCGGCATCTCGGCCCAACTACCTCATCATTAACCACTTCCACCCTGGATATTTGGGACTCTTTGCATAGGAAATTCTCATGGTCATACGTTTCACCCCTGTTACCGCTTCTTGGCCATGACTACTTCCTGCCTGGTCAACTAGACCCTGGTTTCAAGACTTGGTCTCCAAATAGGCCCCTCCTATTACATCATGTTCTCCAAGCCAATACTCTTAAGCCCCTAAAAGATATCCTGGGCTCCAGGCCACTTACGTTCTTAGATAAATGGAGGTTCAGCCAACTACAACACTTCCTCTGTACTCTCCCGCAGCCACTAAGAGGGATACAGGACTTAAATAGTATCGAGGAAGTATTATACCCTACAGACCCGCCTGAACGCTGCATTTCACTTTTTTACAAAAACACTCATCATGCTCCAAGATGATACCCATCCTTCCTTCCTAAGTGGGAGGCAGATCTGGATTCCTGCCTCTCGCACAGCCAAAAGGATAAAGTCCTACAGCTGACTCACATCTCTTCCATAGCATCAAAAATGACTGAGGTCAATTAAAAATTGCTAACTAGATGGCACTATACCCCATCAAAGCTCCATCAGATGTTCCCCGCCAATTCCCCGTTGTGTTGGAGGAATTGTGGGACCAAAGCAACCCACACACACATATGGTGGTCGTGCCCACTCATTCGCCCTTATTGGGCCAATGTTTTAAACCAAATTACGCAACAGATCTCCAATGTCAGCCTTCCCTCAGACCCTTGGACCATCCTCTTCCACGCCACCAAGGAACCTATCGGTAAATATAAGCATTTTATAGTCCCTCATCTACTCAACACAGCCAAGGCACTAATACCTGCCCATTGGGGTCAGCCTGAGACTCCATCAATGAAAAAGTGGTTCCAAAAAATTTCTAAGGTGTACCTCATGGAAGATATCACTCATCGTAACAAGAATACTTCTGAGCGACATACCCTAACTTGGACCCAGTGGTTAGACTTCAAAACTACCACGATCTATAAGGAAATAATTGTTCAATAATGCCGTGACCGTGCCTATACCTTTGGTCGTGCTTCCTACATTCTAGGTCGACCCTTTGGGGTCAATGATTGATTGACTGGCCTTCTGGTGATCTAACGTGCACTGAGATTTCTGTATACAATGTAACATGAATGCCAACCCCCTCCCCACCCCCTTTCTTTTTCCTTCTCCTCCCTCTACTTCTACACACGTTCCTTTTCTCCTTCCTGCTTTTCTTAAATTTCTTATGACAAGACTATGCACTTTATTAGCCTTAAATGTACATTTATTACTATTCACGAAGAAAAGACCAAGTGCTTCTGAGTTGATTACCTAGATGCGTATGGATATAGAATTGGTCCTATAGTATATAGCTGGGTCTACACTGGTTGCATTATGTTTTAAATGCCTTTGGAAACCACCCTCAACTCAAACGCAAAAATCGCATAGTTTGTATTGTTTGTTTATATTGCTTGTATTTCCTGTTCTTTTTTCAATAAACATAAAAAAAAAAAAAAAACACAACAACAACAGGTGCACTAGATGGGCAACAGTGAGGCGACCTCCAAAATAGGACTGGTTTTACAGGTAGAGGCCACTGACATTTTTTCCCTACTCTTCTTTTCTGACTTTTTTGAACTAGTTTTGCATTTAGCATGGGTCAGTGTCACTACTGGTAGCATGAGGAGATACATGGACCCTTTAGTGTTTGCACAGACAGTCCAACTCCTCCAGGATGGCACATGTCTTAATAGTGGAGGAGATTCCAGGAGACATGCTGTTACTAGGAGAGCTGGACAGGGCTGTAGATGTTCCTTAACCCATCAGCAGGACTGGTATCTGTTACTTTGTGCAAGGGGGGGGGACAGGATGAGCACTGCCAGAGCCCTACAAAATGACCCCCAGTAGGCCACTGGCATGAATGTCGCTGACCAGACAATCAGAAACAAACTTTATGAGGGTAGCCTGAGGGTACAACTTCCTCTAGTGGGCCCTGTGCTCACTGCCCGGCACCGTGGAGCTTGATAGGCATTTGCCATTGAATGCCAGAATTGGCACCCTGTGATTTTCACAGATGAGAGCAGGTGACGGATGTAAAAGGGTCTGGAGAAGACGTAGGGAATGTTATGCTGCCTGTAACATCGTTCAGCGTGACCATTTTGGTGGTGGGTCAGTGATGGTCTGGGGAGGCATATCCAGCGAGGGACGCACAGACCTCTACAGGCTAAATAGTGGCACCCTGACTGCCATTAGGTATCGGGATGAAATCCTTGGACCCATTGTCAGACCATACGCTGATGTAGTGGGTCCTGGGTTCCTCCTGGTGCATGACAATGCCCAGCCTTCATGTGGTGAGAGTATGCAGCCAGTTCCTGGATGAAGGAATTGATACCCGTGAATGGCCTCCACGCTCGCTTGACCCAACTCCAGTAGAAAACCTCTGGGACATTATGTTTCGATCCATCTGACGCCGCCAGGTTGCACCTCAGTCTGTTAAGAAGCTCAGTGATGCCCTGGTCCAGGTCTGGGAGAAAATACCCCAATGACACCATCCATCGTCTCATTAGGGAACATACCAACGTTGTCAGGCATCCTTTCATTCCTAACAGATTAATAATAATAAAAATATTATATATATATATATATATATTTTTTTTTTTTTTTTTTCCTTTTTTTTATTACATACATACACACAGTCAGGTCCCTAAATATTGGACTTTGACACAACTCTAATCTTTTTGGCTCTATACACCACCACAATGGATTTGAAATGAAACGAACAAGATGTGCTTTAACTTTAGACTTTCAGCTTTAATTTGAGGGTATTTACATCCAAATCAGGTGAACGGTGTAGGAATTACAACAGTTTGTATATGTGCCTCCCACTTTTTAAAGGGACCAAACTTAATGGGACAATTGGCTGCTCAGCTGTTCTATGGCCAGGTGTGTGTTATTCCCTCATTATCCCATTTACAAGGAGCAGATAAAGGGTCCATTTCAAGTGTGCTATTTGCATTTGGAATCTGTTGCTGTCAACTCTCAATATGAGATCCAAAGAGCTGTCACTATCAGTCAAGTAAGCCATCATTAGGCTGACAAAACAAAACAAACCCATCAGAGAGATAGCAAAAAAATTAGGTGCGGCCAAATCAACAGTTTGGAACATCCTTAAAAAGAAAGAATGCACCGGTGAGCTCAGCAACACCAAAAGACCTGGAAGACCACGGAAAACTGTGGTGGATGACCAAAGAAATTCTTTCCCTGGTGAAGAAAAAACACCCTTCACAACAGTTGGCCAGATCAAGAACACTCTCCAGCAAGTCAACAATCAAGAGAAGACTTCACCAGAGTGAATACAGAGGGTTCACCACAAGATGTAAACCATTGGTGAGCCTCAAAAACAGAAAAGGCCAGATTAGAGTTTGCCAAACATCTAAAAAAGCCTTCACAGTTCTGGAACAACATCCCATGGACAGATGAGACCAAGATCAACTTGTACCAGAGTGATGGGAAGAGAAGAGTATGGAGAGGGAAAGGAACTGCTCATGATCCAAAGCATACCACCTCATCAGTGAAGCATGGTGGTGGTAGTGTCATGGCGTGGGCATGTATGGCTGCCAATGGAACTGGTTCTCTTGTATTTTTTGATGATGTGACTGCTAACAAAAGCAGCAGGATGAATTTTGAAGTGTTTCGGGCAATATTATCTGCTCATATTCAGCAAAATGCTTCAGAACTCATTGGACAGCGCTTCACAGTGCAGATGAACAATGACCCAAAGCATACTGCGAAAGCAACCAAAGGGTTTTTTTAAGGGAAAGAAGTGGAATGTTATGCAATGGCCAAGTCAATCACCTGACCTGAATCCCGATTGAGAATGCATTTCACTTGCTGAAGACAAAAACTGAAGGGAAAATGCCCCAAGAATAAGCAGGAACTGAAGACAGTTGCAGTAGAGGCCTGGCAGAGCATCACCAGGGATGAAACCCAGCGTCTGGTGATGTCTATGCGTTCCAGACTTCAGGCTGTAATTGACTGCAAAGGATTTGTAACCAAGTATTAAAAAGTGAAAGTTTGATGCATGATTGTTAATCTGTCCCATTACTTTTACTAAAGCTGAAAATCTGCAGTTAAAGAACATCTTTCAAATCCATTGTGGTGGTGTATAGAGCCAAAAAGATAATTGTGTCGATGTCCCAATATTTATGGACCTGACTGTGTGTGCGTACACACATACACACACATGGGGGACCATTAGCTCTCGTGGCAGATGCGTTTGTTAGTGATTCAAGCCAGTCAGGAACTATATTTAAAGGGCATGGTAGCACATTTTTATTAAAAAGGCAAAAACAAGTCTGTGACATAAAGGTTTCCCACACAGGGGTTGTTCTCCAGCAAATAAACACACAGAAAATGCTAGCCCACCTGGCTCTTTAGCAGTACCTCTGCTCTTTATCCTGGTCACACAGACCACAGGATTCCTCAACGTGGATGGCTTCTCTTTAGCACCCACAGATCTGCTCTGGCCTTAGTCCTCAGGCCGTTGCACTGCCTCTTGCAGTCGCACGTTCTGGCTGCCTCCTGCAACCTCTCTGACTCCTGGAGACCTCCTGTCTCTCTGGGGAGCAGTCTCCAACTGGGAGCCATGAAGTCTTCCCATACTCTCATTATAAGTGCTGTGCTCACCTGAGCACACACCCTGCTGGTAATTTACAAAGTCTGGACACCGGGTTGGAGATCCCGTCCCACCCAAGACACTATGGAATCTCCAAACTACAGAGCCCCATGACCGAATACCAAAACCTGGAGAAAGCTGCAAAAGCAGTTTTCTCCAGTTCATATTTATGCTCTGTAGCCTTGCACCAAGCAAATGTGCATACCCTGTGTCCCCTAAATTATCAAGTTTACCTTGACAGCATCTCCTACTGTCACAATATACACACACACACACACACACACACACACACTGTACAAGCTTGTAAAGTGTTCTGTGTTTTGTAAAGTCACTTTGCACCATAGACAAATCTGGTTTCAGGCTTACAAAGTTCTATATACAATCCTAAAATAGAATGTATTAGCATAGTGTTTTGGGAAAGGTGAGCTGTAAGGGTTAGTTATGCTAAAATGTGAGTCTAATAAGATGTAAAAGGGACTAACATACCTTGAAGTCATTGATATATCTTCCAAAGTTAACTCTGCCCATACTTTCCACCAGCAAGTCAAGTTGAGCTCCTTGGGTACCAGTTATATTTAAGGACATCTCTTTATCTCGCTCTAAAATGCCCTGGAAAACCTTGATCAAAACACATTTTTATTTATTACAACCAGATCATTTTAGGTTGAATATATTTTTATCCAATAACTTTTAAATGAACGATAAAGGGGAACAAAAAGAAAAAAAGGGAATGGGGTAAAAAAAAAAAAAAAAAAAAAAAAAAAGTGATAAAAACAAATGCCAACAATACATAAAAAGCTAACACAGGTAACTGGTTGTAGCAAAATACAATATAAAAAATGGTAAAATAAAAATATCCAAAAAATAAAAAAAACACGGGGGGGGGGGGGGTATGGGTGGAATGGGAGGGAGGGGAGAGAAGAAGGAGGACATACAGTAATCCGCATTATCTTCCTACAAGATACGTAGTTATCACTTTGGCATTGTAGCGGGCATCCAGACCGAGGCACTGACCAAAAATTGGAAAAAAAGGGGGGGGGGTGATACCGCACAGTGGAAAAAGTACAGGGAATAAAGGAGAGAACTGCAGCCCCTACAGTATACCAACACTTGAGTGAAGTATGGAAATGGAGAAATAAAAAAAAGGTGTAGGTGTGGCGCTGTTCCTTTAAAATAAAATAAAAATTAATTATATTATATTATATACAGTGGTGTGAAAAAGTGTTTGCCCCCTTCCTCATTTCCTGTTCCTTTGCATGTTTGTCACACTTAAGTGTTTCGGAACATCAAACCAATTTAAACAATAGTCAAGGACAACACAAGTAAACACAAAATCCAATTTGTAAATGAAGGTGTTTATTATTAAAGGTGAAAAAAAATCCAAACCATCATGGCCCTGTGTGAAAAAGTGATTGCCCCCCTTGTTAAAACATACTATAACTGTGGTTGTCCACACCTGAGTTCAATTTCTCTAGCCACACCCAGGCCTGATTATTGCCACACCTGTTCACAATCAAGGCATCACTTAAATAGGAGCTGCTTGACACAGTAAGGTCCACCAGAAGATCCTTAAAAGCTACACATCATGCCGAGACCCAAAGAAATTCAGGAACAATTGAGAAAGAAAGTAATTGAGATCTATCAGTCTGGAAAGGGTTATAAAGCCATGTCCAAAGCTTTGGGAATCCAGCGAACCACAGTGAGAGCCATTATCCACAAATGGCGAAGACATGGAACAGTGGTGAACCTTCCCAGGAGTGGCCGGCCGCCCAAAATTACCCCAAGAGCGCAGCGACGACTCATCCAAGAGGTCACAAAAGACCCCACAACAACATCCAAGGAACTGCAGGCCTCACTTGCCTCAGTTAAGGTCAGCGTTCATGCCTCCACCATCAGGAAAAGACTGGGCAAAAATGGCCTGCATGGCAGAGTTCCAAGGAGAAAACCACTGCTGAGCAAAAAGAACATCAAAGCTCGTCTCAATTTCTCCACAACACATCTTGATGATCCCCAAGACTTTTGGGATAACATTCTGTGGACCGATGAGACAAAAGTGGAACTCTTTGGAAGGTGTGTGTCCAAGTATATCTGGCGTAGAAGGAACACTGCATTTCAGAAAAAGAACATTATACCAACAGTAAAATATGGTGGTGGTAGTGTGATGGTCTGGGGCTGTTTTGCTGCTTCAGGACCTGGAAGACTTGCCGTGATAAAAGGAACTATGAATTCTGCTGTCTACCAAGAGATCCTGAAGGAGAATGTCCGACCATCTGTTCGTGTACTCAAGCTGAAACGAACTTGGGTTCTGCAGCAGGACAATGATCCCAAACACACCAGCAAGTCCACCACCGAATGGCTGAAGAAAAACAAAATGAAGACTTTGGAGTGGCCTAGCCAAAGTCCTGACCTGAATCCTATTGAGATGTTGTGGTATGACCTTAAAAAGGCCGTTCATGCTCGAAAACCCTCTAATGTAACTGAATTAGGACAATTCTGCAAAGATGAGTGGGCCAAAATTCCTCCAGGACGCTGTAAAAGCCTCATTGCACGTTATCGCAAACGCTTGGTTGCAGTTGTTGCTGCTAAGGGTGGCCCAACCAGTTATTAGGTTTAGGGGGCAATCACTTTTTCACACAGGGCCATGATGGTTTGGATTTTTTTTCACCTTTAATAATAAAAACACCTTCATTTACAAATTGCATTTTGTGTTTACTTGTGTTGTCCTTGACTATTGTTTAAATTGGTTTGATGTTCCGAAACACTTAAGTGTGACAAACATGCAAAGGAACAGGAAATGAGGAAGGGGGCAAACACTTTTTCACACCACTGTATTAGTGACAAGTGCTGAAAATATATATGAATGTGTGATAAATGTGTTAATTTAATGTCCTGAATAAATGAATTGATATCCCTTTAACCACTTCCCGACCGCCCCATGTATATATACGTCAACAGAATGGCACGTACAGGCAGAATCACGTACCTGTACGTGACATTCTTCAGGCGGTTGGGGGGTCCGATCGGACCCCCCTCCGCCGGCGGGGACGGTCGGGATCGTGTCAGGAGCGATCCGGGACGAGGGGACGGCCAGTGGTTTCTGGCCACCCCCTCGCGATCGCTCCTGGCCAATGAAAAGCTTCCCCTTCCTGTCTATTGTATAGACAGGAAGGCGGAAGTGATGTCACGCTCGGTGCGCCGGTCTATGTGACCGGAGACGCCGAGCGGTGAACATGTAAAGGTTAGTGCACAACAGTACACTGACACCAGTACAGTTAGGCACATATTCCACCCCCCTGTCACCCCCTGATCACCCCCCAGATCACCCCCTCCCCCCCCAGTCACAGTGTCACTAATTGCAGTGATCATTTATTTACTGATCACTGCATTTAGTGTCAGTGTGACTGTAATAACTGTCAGGGCAGTTAGTTTTAGGTCCAAGGTAGCCCCCTACCCCCCCTAATAAAGGTTTAACCCCCTGATTGCCCCTAGTTAACCCCTTCACCCCCTTTTGCCAGTGTCACTAAGCGATCGGTTTTCTGATCGCTGCATTAGTGTCGCTAGGTAACCATTTTTATTTTTTTTTTTTTAACCGCCATGTTTATATAGGTTCATAAATAGGTTTATAGGTCAGGTACCCCCATATGGTATCCATGTACTCGGCCTAAGATCATATTTTTTATTTCATCAAAAATTTTGAGCAATATAGTGTGTTTTAGTGCATTAAAATAAAAAAAAAGTGTATTTTTTCCACAAAAAATGCGTTTGAAAAATCGCTGCGCAAATACTGTGTGGAAAAAAAAAAATGCAACACCCACCATTTTAATCTGTAGGGCCTTTGCTTTAACATTATATATAGTGTTTGGGGGTTCAACGTAATTTTCTTGCAAAAAAAAAATATGTTTTCATGTAAACAAAAAGTGTCAGAAAGGGCTTTATCTTCAAGTGGTTAGAAGAGTGGGTGACGTGTGACATAGGCTTCTAAATGTTGTGCATAAAATGCCAGGACAGTTCAAACCCCCCCCAAATGACCCCATTTTGGAAAGTAGACACCCCAAGCTATTTGATGAGAGCAATGTTGAGCCCATTAAATATTTTTTTTTTTTTGTCCCAAGGACCGAAGTCCATAAACCCCTACTAAAAATAAAATGGAAGTATGTGAACCGAAAAAACTACCCGAAAGACTAAAAGGCTATATATCGCGAAAATCATTTAGAGTACTGCAAAAAGTAGGAGGGTCTCCCTCTCAGGATAGGTATCATGCCTGCAGCGTCATTCCCGAGCCCATTTACACTGACAAGGCAGCTACTTATTGCCGGAAGCGCAGTATTTGCTTTGTATGGTGTCACTGCATACTACACAACTAAAAAAAATGCTTTCAATAGGGTATTACACAAAACATGGTATTTCTTATCTACATGAGCCATGCAAACATAAGAATATATATATGCACATTACAATAATAAAAAAAAAAAAAAATTGTTGGGGCTAAAAAAAATAAAAATAAAAAATCATTTAATAATATTTATGTATATCATTTAAACCATATATGTATATTTGGACCATGTAGCTCTCCTTACAGCCCATACCCAATACCAGGTGCTGGGCCCAAATGTATGAAAAACTTACTGGTTGTTAATTTTTATAAAATATTAACCAGACAAACAATAAAAAATGAAGGGAGTATGTGGAGTGGCGGTAGGTTTCCTATGTAGAAACCAACATAGTTAATATTATTAAAACCTTACTTAAAAAAATATATATATATATATATATATTTTTAAATAGTAATAATAATAATAATAATAATAATGTATTAATTTGAATTAGTTTTAATAAAAAAAAAAAAAAAAAATATGTATATGAAAAAATGTTTTAATTTTTTTTTATTGTTTTATTAGAAATATGGGGGGGGGGGGGGGGGGTTGTATTTAGGAATCTGAAGTGCAATGATTTTAATTTGGAAAAATATGTGATATTTGGGATTTAACATGTATTCATCTGTCACTATGGTTTTATCAGAGATTTTTTTCAAAAATTTGTTAGGAAGCAGTTCAAATCTACATCTGCTGATTGGAGTGTATCCAATTGGAAAATCCATTTGGTTTAATTTTGCTAAATTTTTATTCTTTTATTTTCCCCTCTCCAGTGGCCTTTGATTTTGTCAATGGTATAGAAAGTCATGCATGTTGGGTCCCTACTATGGTAGTCTCTGAAATGCCTGGAGACACTATGCTTGTTGAAGCCATTTTTGATGTTATGTGTTCTCGGATTCTGACAAACAGCTTGCTTGTTCTTCCCACATATTGTTTGTGGCATGGGCATTCTATGACATAACTATTACAGGTCATCAGTTCTTTAATATTGTATTCATTTCCATTGGATGTTGAAGTAAAATTTGTTATTTTCTTGTTGGCCCTGCATTTTCCGCATTTGTAAAATCCTTTCAGGTCTTTGATTAATTTAATTTGTTTCGGGGGGGGGGGGGGGGGTTCAAAGTATTGTGTACCAGTCTGTTCTTGAGTGATAGTGCTTTTCTGTAAATAAAAGTAGGTTTAGATGGTAAAATGGATCTTTAAAATTTTGTCAGACTGGAGAATTGTCCAGTGTTTTTTTATCACCATTTCCAGGGATTTGTGTTTATTATACCAGGTGAAGGAAGTCGTATCAAAAAACGTATTTTTC